>CAUYUJ010014153.1:377366-389225 GCA_963575745.1 Prorocentrum cordatum
CGTCTTGGTCCGCATCCACTCCTGCTGCTCCTCGGGTCAACTGCTTGGAGAGGCCGCTGGGCGGATTTCGGGATCATCTGGGCGCGCGTTTCGCCGCGCGGCGCCGCGAGTTCTTCGTCTTCGTGAACGTTGCGGCATCGGCGTCATTGAGCTCGCACTGGGCCGGCATCTTGCGCCCCCTGATTTGGTCGTCGACGTCGGTTTCGGCCCGGCGGCTCCCGGCGCTTGGCCGGCCCGACCGCTTCTCGAGCACATCGTCGCCCAGCGCCTGCTGGGGGCGCGCCCCAGAAGGTCCGGGCGCCAACTGCAGCGCCGTTGCCGAGAGAGAGAGAGAGAGAGAGACGACGACGGGGCCGGCGAGTCTGGACCTTTGCTCGCGTTCAAACAGCTCGTCGGGCAATCGAAAGCGGAGGGCGCAGGCGATGCCGATTGACCGACGCTCGTCGAGCTAACGGCTGCATGCCTTTTGCTTGATATCCGCCTCCGCTTCGTCTCGTGCTCGTCCTCGTTCAGTGTCGTGATCTTGGCAGTCGGGTCGGTCTGGGCAGTGCTCGATGGCGCCATGCGCCGCCCTCCTGTCTTTGTCCTCAGAATGGCGCTTTGCCTTCGTCGTCGGACGCGCGGCCCCAGAAGCCGTGGAAGGGCATGAATTGAACTGGCGCGAGGCGCGAGGCGTCATTCAGATATTTTGTCGTTTCGTTCACGCGGGTGTCTTGTGCGCCCCAGAACTTAGCTTCGGCGCCTGCCCCAGTCTCGTCTCGATGTTCAGGCTCTGCCCGAGGCGTAACTCGAGCCTTCCAGGCAGGGCGATTCGTCTGAAACTCCGCTTCGATTGTGTCCACGACCTTCTCTGGGACGCCCGCGCCCGCGAAGCTGCCGCGCGCCCGAGCGCCATTGGAGCGCGCGCGGCGTCTCCAAACCTGTCTTGAGACTGCGTCGATTTCTCTTCCCTGTCGCGCAGCCCGCGCATGGCGGGGCGGTCCGCCTCTGGGCCCGAGAAATGCCGCGGGCGCGATTGCTGCGGCGAGGGCCCCAAGCGCCGATGGCCACCACCCCTCTCGAATCAGGCGCAAGAGGGGGGCGGGCAGGGGAGGGCGGGGGCGCGGCTTAGACCAGATGGCCCTGAGGGAAAGGAAAGAGCACGGAAAAAGAGAGAAGAAAATGGGGCCCCGAATCCGGCCCCCACAAGGGCCGCGGTTCAAGGCAGAGCGCCTCGAGAGACAGGATCGCGGCCTGGATGAGGGCCTCGGCCCGAGACACGTATCGAGGTACTTACCGAGTGCGTAAAATGTTGCCGATGCGTTGTTACCTTGAAAATATTGCCCACGCATTGCTTGCCCACGCGATGCCGATCGCTCGGGGTCCATCTAGGGAAGTGGGCCGCGCGCAGAATCTTCGCCCATGGGACAGCGCGTTGTTTTCAAATGAGTATTGCAGCTGTTGGATTAAACCCCGCGTTGTCTGGCAGACGTTGCGGCGCGTTGGTTATGTCGTTATGTTGGCGCTGCCCGCGCATGCTATTCCGAGGCGCTCATTTTTGTGATGAGCCTGTGGGCTTCGGCTGAACATGTCGTGTTTGTCTGTTCCTGCGAGCTGTTCTACTTGCGCTGCTCGCGCGCGCAGAGCGCCGCGCGTCTCTGCCCGGCGCGCTGACGGGGACCTGCGAGAGGGGGGCGGAGGAGGAAGGGGGGGGAATTTGACGCTTCAGGCTGCAATTCGTGACATCGTGCAGTCGCTCCAATGCGCAGGGCAACCCATTCCTCATCCATGACTGAATTGTGGAACGCAACGCTGCGCGCATCCCTTGGTCGGGCCAGCGAGCGCCAAAAGCGCCGATTGGAAACTGGCGCGATGCCGAAGTCATGTTCACTATTGAACCGCATTGTGACGAATATTGCAACTTGCGTTGTCTATTGAATCCAGAACACGCGAGCACTCAGGGCCGGCAGTGCGCTCGGGGGGCGGGTGGATTAGCAGAGGGCACAATGTGCTAAGCGCCGAAAGATAGCCCAGGAGGAATAGAACGACGCAGCCAAGGACTGAGAGGAGCGCAAGACGATCCGAGCTAATGCAGAGAAGGGGGCATGCGAGGCGCAGTTGGCGCAGTTGCAGCAAGCGTCGGAGAACGGCCGAGACGCGGATGGCCAGAGACGCGCTGGTCTTCTCCAGCGGACTCACCAGCGCCGGTTACAAGTGACGCCCCCTGCGGAGCTGGCAGAGCGCCGCGCGGCCGCGTTCAAGATATCATTCAAAGCAGCAGTTAGGGGCTGGGCAGTGGACGTTCAGAACCAGCTGGATCAGCGCGTTTTCGCGCGGGTAGCGACGCCGCCGCACTCGCAGTGGCCGGCGCCGAACTTCACCGCAGAGCGGGGCCAGATCGCCCCGTTCAATAGCGGGCCGCGTCGCGCGGCCCGCTGCGGCCAGCCCTTCGCCGCAATTCCGGGGGCGGAGCTATCTGAGGGTAGGCCCAGGGGAAATCCCAGCGAGGCATTGTTTCTCGCGTTCTCGGCGCGCGCCCCACAGGCCCGCGACATTTTGACATGTTCGCGCGTTCGCGCGCGATTTCCCGCATGCACCGCGCGAACAATTACGCCATGGAGGAGACCCTCGTGCACAGCATCATTTGTTTATCGAATTGGCTCACGGCTGAAGTGTTCGGCGGAGGTTCGCACGGGCTGCGGCGGCCCGAGCTGCCGGGGAATTTGCAGCCGAAACCTCTTGCGGCGGCCGTGCTGGACGCGGAGTGAGGTTGGAGGCCAAGGGGGGATTAGGGCACCAGCGAAGATCACCAGGCCCAAGAGGGCCTGGCTTCCAGCCGAGACTTTGAGGGGCGCTCGCAGCGCATGACAGCCGCGCGCGGTCGCCCAGATGGCTCGGTTCCCCCCGTCGATGTGGAACAGCGAGCTGGCTGTTGTGCCAGGGCTGCGCCGGCTGCGTCAGACGTGCGCCAATTGTGCTGGTCGCGTGACTTGTGCCAGTGTGCCAGGTGTGCAAGTTTCGCTGGTTGTGCCAGTCATGTCAGTTGTCCCAGTTGTGTTTTTTTGTGCTGCGCCAGTCGTGCCTGTTGCGCCAGTTGTGCCTGTTGTGCCTGTTGTGCAAGTTCCGCCTGTCGCGCCAGTTGCGCCCGTTGCGCCTGTCGCGCCAGTTGCCGCCCATCGGGCCAGCTTCGAGCCACGCGCGCTGAAGACCACCGCGCCACAGTCACATCGCCGTCGCATCGACGGCATCGTCAACGGCATGATCACATCATGGAAACGCATTGAGATAGGACCGTCCTCATCCAACCAGCGTGCTTCGGATTATTGCTGCGCTGCCCGCCGCCATGTACGATCGATCCACGGAGCGATGGCCGTCGAGCGGGGCCCGCGCCTGCGTTTGCTGCCTGGTCCACCACGGGGGGGCATCATATTGAGGATCTGCAGCGTCGCTAACATCATCCTCACCCTCGTTGGCATCATCGCCGTCATCACGCAACCAGCAGTTGTCATCATCGTCATCACCATCATCATGATCACCATCGCCATCATCGCCATCACCATCATTATCAGCATCATCACCATCACCATCATCATCGCCATCATCATCCACAGCGGTTTCGGCTCTCGGACGCGAGTAGCTCGCTTTTGCTTTCCGCGCCCCCCCCCCCCCCCCCCCCCCCCCCCCCCCCCCAACCGCCAGCAGCCGCCATGGGCAAGAGGGCGGGCGACGCGGGGGCCCCGTCGCCTGCGAAGAAGGCGGCGGCCGCGGCGGCCTCGCCAGCCGCTGCCTCTGGCGCGCCGCCCGCCGCTGCCTCTGGCGCGCCGCGGGCCCTGTGCGTCGCGCAGCTCCTCGAGACGGACCACGCGTCGATGCAGCAGGGTCACGTCAAGGAGTGGGCGCGCCAAGTGATGCACTACGTCGACCATAGTTTGCTCAGCTTCCTGGGGCAGCGCAGGCGCGAGGTGTCCTTCGCGGTGCCCACCAAGTGTTCTTTGATTCCGCCGTTGGCCATCACTGCTGCTGCCTCTGGCGCAAACCTCAGTTCGTTTCGCGAGGTCATGGACAACGACAACCTGGTTGCGAGCTTCTCCCGCACCAAGGAGTACGGGGCAGCGGGGGCGGTGTGGATGTTGGACCCGCTTTGCACGGACATCGACGACGTCACCGTAGGCCAGCTCGAGGGTGCCATGAGCGTGTGGTCGGAGGAGGCGTACTCCCTCTCCTCCAAGCACGCGCCCTCGCGGCGCCTCTCCTTCGACGCGCCTATCCCCTCCTTGGTGGTCGACGTCGAGGTCGCCCAGCGGCTTGGGCCTAACAAGCCTGGGGCTTGCTTGACAGAGGCTCTGGCCATGGTCGGGTGTAGTTTTTCTCTGGTCGGGTCTAGTTTTTCCCTGGTCGGATGTAGTTTTCCCCTGGCCGGGTTTAGTTTTTCCCTGGTCGGGCGTAGTTTTTTCCCCAGCCGCGCCAGAGGCAGCGGAGTACTTGGGCAACGCCGCCTTGCCATTGATGCTTCCAGGCGCTCGGGGCACCTCTGCAGTAGGCGCGAGGAACGGCGGCAGCCGCCATTCCTGGACAGCCCTGTCAAAGTCGATATTGGCGCACGCGCACCGTGGTCTCTAGCCGCCCGGCCCTGGCCGAGGAGCCAGCGTGAAAGTAACCCCGCCGCCAGCTCGGATGGGACGCCCAACCCGCCAGGTCCTCCAGGGCTCGGTCACCGACACCACGTCGAAGTTCTTCTCCACAGAATCCGCGCCAGAGGCAGCGTTCTGCTGCTGGCCGCCGCGGTGACCCACCATGGCAAACGCGCCGCGGTCGCGCCTTCCCGGCTCGAGCCTGCAAATGCGACGGACATGCGGGGGGGCAGGAGGAAGAAGAGGAGCAGCACCAGCGCCAAAACGAGCAGCAGCAGCACAAGCGGCAGCAACATTGAGGAGCAGCCTCAGCAGGAGGAGGACGAGCAGCAGCAGCAGGAGAAGAAGCGGGATAAGCAAGAAGAGGAGAAGCAGCAGCCGCAGCACCACAAGCAGCGGCAGCAGAAGCAGCAGCAGCACTGGGGCGGCAGCCTCAACAGAGGGAGGCTGAGGAGGAGGAGCAGCAACAGCCGCAGCAGCAGCGAGAGAAGCAGGATGATGAAGGTCGGGTCTAGTTTTTCCCTGGTCGGGTCTAGTTTTCTTTTGGTCGGGTCTAGTTTTCCCTGTGGTCGGGTTTAGTTTTCCCTTTGGTCGGGTCTAGTTTATTCCTTGGTCGGGTTTAGTTTTCCCTTGGTCGGGTTTAGTTTTTCCTTGTGGTCGGGTTTAGTTGTTTTCCGTGGTCGGGTTTCGTTTTCCCTTGGTCGGGTTTAGTTTTCCCTGGGTCGGGTTTAGGTTTTCTTTTGGTCGGGGCTCGTTTTTCTTTGGTCGGGTCTAGTTTTTCCTTGGTCGGGTCTGGTTTTCCCCTGGTCGGGTTTAGTTGTTTTCCGTTGGTCGGGTTTAGTTGTTCTTTGGTCGGGTTTAGTTTTTCCTTGGTCGGGTCTAGTTTTCCCATGGTCGGATTTAGTTTTCCCTTTGGTTGGGTTTAGTTTTTCCGTGGTCGGGTTTAGTTTTTCCTTGGTCGGGTCTAGTTGTTCCGTGGTCGGGTTTAGTTGTTCCTTTGGTCCGGTCTGGTTTTTTTTTTTTTGTCTGGTTTAGTTGTTTGGTTTGGTCTAGTTTTTCCCTGGTCGGGTCTAGTTTTCCTTTGGTCGGGTTTAGTTTTCCCTTTGGTCGGGTTTAGTTTTTCTCTGGTCGGGTTTAGTTTTTCACTGGTCGGGTTTAGTTTTCCCCTGGTCGGGTCTTGTTCTCCTTGTGGTCGGTTTAGTTTTTCCCTGGTCGGGTTTCGTTTTCTTTTGGTCGGGTCTAGTTTTCCCTGGGTCGGGTCTAGTTTTTCCTTTGGTAGGGTTTAGTTTTTCTTTGGTCGGGTTTAGTTTTTCCTTCGGTCGGGTTTAGTTTTCCTTTGGTCGGGTTTAGTTTTCATTTGGTCCGGTTTAGTTTTTCCCTGGTCGGGTTTAGTTTTTCCGTGGTCGGGTTTAGTTTTCCCCTGGTCGGGTTTAACTGTTCCGCTGGTCGGGTTTAGTTTTTCCTTGGTCGGTTTTAGTTTTTCTTCGGTCGGGTTTAGTTTTCCCTTGGCCGGGTTTAGTTTTCGCAGTGGTCGGGTATAGTTTTTCCTTTGGTCGGGTTTAGTTTTTCCGTGGTCGGGTTTAATTTTCCGTTGGTCGGGTTCAGTTTTTTTTCCTTTGGTAGGGTTTAGTTGTTCCTTGGTCGGGCCTAGTTTTCCTTTGGTCGGGTTCAGTTTTCCCCTAGTCGGGTTTAGTTTTTCCTTTGGGCCGGTCTAGTTGTTCTTTGGTCGGGTTTAGTTTTTCTTTGGTAGGGTTTAGTTTTCCCCTGGTCGGGTTTGGTTTTTCCTTCTGGTCGGGTTTAGTGCTTCTTTGGTCGGGGGTGTAGTTTTCTTTGGTCGGGTCTAGTTTTCCTTTGATCGGGTTTAGTTTTCCTTGTGGCCGGGCTTAGTTTTTCCTGAGCGGGTATCGTTTTCCTTCGGTCGGGTGTAGTTTTCCTTTGGTCGGGTGTAGTTTTTCGTTTGGTCGGGTTTAGTTTTCGGTGGTCTGGTCGAGTTTTTTTCCCTTGGTCGGGTTTAGTTTTTCCCTGGTCGGGTTTGGTTTTCCCTTGGTCGGGTCAAGTTTTCCCTTGGTCGGGTTTAGTTTTCCTTTGTGATCGGGTTTAGTTTTTCTTTGGTCGGGTTTAGTTTTTCCTTGGCAGGCTTTACTTTTCCCTTGGTCGGGTATAGTTCTCCCCGTGGTAGGGTTTAGTTTTTCCTCGGTCGGGTTTAGTTGTTCCCTGGTCGGGTTTCGTTTTTCTTTGGTCGGGTTATAATGTTCCTTGGTCGGGTCTAGTTTCCCCTGGTCGGGTTTAGTTTTCCCATGGTCGGGTCTAGTTCTTCCCTTGGTCCGGTTTAATTGTTTCTCTGGTCGGGTTTAGTGTTCCCCTGGTCGGGTCTAGTTTTCCAGCGGTCGGGTCTAATTTTTCCTTTGGTCGGGTTTAGTTTTCGCTTGTCGGGTCTAGTTTTTTCCTTGGTCGGGTCTAGTTTTCCCCTGGTCGGATTCAGTTTTTCCTTTGGTCGGGTCCAGTTTTTCCCTGGTCGGGGCTTGTTTTTCTTTGGTCGGGTCTAGTTTTTCCTTGGTCGGGTTTAGTTGTTCCTTGATCGGGTTTAGTTTTCTTTTGGTCGGGTTTAGTTTTCCCATGGTCGGGTTTAGATTTTCCTTTGGTCGGATTTAGCTTTTCTTTTGGTCGGGTCTAGTTTTCCCTGGAGAATAGTAGATCCGACCAGGGAAAAACTAGACCCGACCAAAGAAAAATTAGACGGGATCAAAGGAAAAGCTAAATCCGACCTGGGGAAAACTAGACCCGACCAGGGAAAAACTAGACCCGACCAGGGAAAAACTATGCCCGACCAAAAGAAAAACTAAACCCGCCCATGGGAAAACTAGACCCGACCAGGGGAAAACTAGAGCCGACCAAGGAAAACTAGACCCGACCACAGGAAAAACTAGACCCGACCAAAGGAAAACTAGATCCGACCAGGGAACAACTAGACCCGACGAGAGGAGAAAACTGGACCCGACCATGAGACCCGACCAGGGGAAAACTAGACCCGACCAGGGAAACATTAGATCCGACCAGAGAAAAACTAGACCGGACCAAAGGAAAAACTAGACCCGACCAGGGGGAAACTAAACCCGACCAGAGGAAAACTAGACCCGACCAGGGAAATTCTGGACCCGACCAAAGGAAAAATCAGAACCGGCCACGGGAATACTAGACCCGACCAGGGAAAACTAACCCGACCAGGGAAAAACTGCACCCGACCAGGGAAAAAATTCATCCGACCAGGGGAAGATTAGACCCGACTAGGGAAAAAATAAACCCGAGCAGAGAAAAATTGGACCCGACCAAAGGGAAACTAGACCCGACCACAGGGAAAACTAAAGCCGACCAAGGAACAATTACATCCGACCAGGGAAAAACTAAACCGGACCAAAGGAAAACTAGACCCGACCAGGGGAAAACTAGACCCGACCAGAGGAAAAGCATACCCGACCACGGAAAAACTAAACCCGACCAAAAGAAAAAGTAGACCCGACCAGGGGAAAACAACACCCGACCAGGGAACAACTAAACCCGACCAGGGAAAAACTAAACCCGACCAAAAATTAGAGCCAACGAGGAAAAATTACACCCCACCAGGGAAAAAACTAGACCCGACCAAAGAAAAATTAGACCCGACCACGGAACAACTACACCCGACCAGGGGAAAACTAGACCCGACCACAGAGACAACTAGACCCGACCAGGGAAAAACTATACCCGGCCAAGGAAAATTGCATCTGACCAGGGGGGAATTTCATCCGACCAAGGAAAATATACATCCAACCACGGAAAAACTAGACCCGACAAAAGGAAAACTAGACCCGACCCGGGAAAACTACATCGACCAAAGGAAAACTAGACCCGACCAAGGAAAAACTATACCCGACCAAGAGAACAATTAGACCCGACCATGGAACAACGATACACGACCACTGCGAATACTAAACCCGGCCAGGGGAAAACTGAAACCGACTGAGGAAAAACTAAACCCGACCAACGGAACAATAAAACCCGACCAGGGGAAAATTAAACCCGACCGCGGAAAAACTAAACCCGGCCAGGGAAAAATTCTATACCGGACCAAAGGAAAACTAAACCCGACCAGGGAAACATTAGACCCGACCAAAGGAAAACTATACCCGGCCAGGGAACAACTAGACCCGACCAGAGGAAAATTGGACCGGACCAAAGGAAGAACTAGACCCGACCATGGGAAAACTAAACCCGACGAGAGGAAAAACTAGACCCGACCAGGGAAAAACTAGACCCGACCAGGGGACAACTAGATCCGACCGGGGAAAAACTACATCCGACCGTGGGAAAACTAGACCCGACCAGAGGAAAACTAGACCCGACCAGGGGAAAACTACATCCGACCAGGGGAAAGGTCGACCCGACCAGGGCAAAATTACATCCGACAACGGAAATACTAGACCCGACCAGAAGACAAATATACCCGACGAGTGAAAAAAATCATCCGACCAAGGGAAAACCAGACCCGACCAGGGGAAAAACTACATCCGACCAGAGAAGAACTAGACCCGACCAGGGGAAAACTTGACCCGACCAGGGAAAACTACATCCGACCAGGGGAAAACTAAACCCGACCAAGGGAAAACTAGACCCGACCATGGAAAAACTAGCTCCGACCAGAAAAAAACCAAACCGGACCAAAGGAAACATTACATCCGACCACAGCGAGAACTAGGCCCGACCATGGGCAAACTACATCCGACCAGAGAAAACTACGTCCGACCAGGGGAAAACTAGACCCGACCAGGGAAAACTACATCCGACCAGGGGAAAACTAGACCCGACCGACGAAAAACATACATCCGACCCAGGAAAAACTGAACCCGACCAGAGGAAAACTACACCCGACCATGGATAGACTACACCTGACCAGGGGGGAACTAGACCCGACCAGGGGAAAACTAAACCCGACCAACGGAAAAATTAAGCCCGACCAGGGAAACATTAGACCCGACCAAAGGAAACATTCGATCCGACCAGGGGAAAGCTAGACCCGACCACGGAAAACTAAACCCGACCATGGAAAAACTACACCCCCGACCAGGGAAACACTAAACCCGACCAGGGGAAAATTAGAACCGACCAGGGGAAAAACTAGACCCGACCATGGAAAAATTAGACCCGGCCAGGGAAAACAACAACTAGACCCGACCACAGGGAAAACTAGACCCGACCAGGGGAAAACTAAACCCGACCAGGGAAAAAACTAGACCGGACCAAAGGAAAAACTACACCCGACCAAGGGAAAACTAGACCCGACCAGAGGACAATTAAACCCGACCAGGGAAAATTTACATCCGACCAGGGGGAAACTAGACCCCGCCAGGATAAAATGCATCCGACCAGGGAAAAGCTATACCCGACCAGTGGGATACTAGACCCGACCAGGGAACAACTAGATCCGACCGGGGGAAAACTGAACCCGACCGGGGGGAAACTACATCCGACCAAGGAAAAACTAGACCCGACCAAAGGAAAACTAAACCGGACCACAGAAAAAACTAAACCCGACCAAGGGAAAATTTGACCCGACCAGAGGAAAACTAGACCCGACCAGGGAAACTAGACCCGACCAAAAGAACAATTAGACCCGACCAGGGAGAAAACAAACCCGACCAAGGAAAAAATACATCCGACCAGGGAAAAACTAAACCCGACCACAGGGGCAACTTGACCCGACCAGGGAAAACTAGACCCGACCAAGGAAAAACTAGACCCGACCAAAGAAAAACTGGACCCGACCAAAGGAAAAGCTAGACCCGACCAGGGGGAAACTAGACCCGACCATGAAAAAAGCAGACCCGATCAGAAAACAATAAACCGGACCAAAGGAACAATTAAACCCGACCAGGGGAAAATTAGACCCGACCAGAGGAAAACGAGACCCGACCAGGGAAAAACCAAACCCGACCAAAGGAAAAATTAGACCCGACCATGGGAAAAAACTAGACCCGACCATGGAAAACTAGACCCGACCATGGAAACAAATTAGATCCGACCACAAGGAAAACTAGACCCGACCAGGGGAAAACTAAACCCGACCAGGGGGAAACTAGATCCGACCACAGGGAAAACTCAACCCGACCAGGGGGAACAAAGACCCGACCAGAGGAAAAAATTAAACCCGACCAGAGAAAAACTACATCCGACCAAAGGAAAAACTAGAGCCAACCGCAGAAAAAAACTAGACCCGACCAGGGGAAAACTAGACTCGACCAGAGAAAACTAGACCCGACCAGAGGAACAACTAGACCCGACCAGGGGAAAAACTAGACCCGACCAAGGAAAAATTAAACCCGACCAGGGAAAAGTTCGATCCGACCACAGGGAAAACAAAACTAGACCCGACCAAAGGAACAACTAGACCGACCAAAGGAAAAACTAGACCCGACCAGGGAAAAATTAGACCCGACCAGAGAACAATTAGACCGGGCCAAAGGAAAAACTAGATCCGACCAAAGGAAAAACTAAACCCGACCACGGGAAAACTAACCCGACCAGGAGAAAGTTAGACCCGACCAACGAAAAACTAGACCCGACCAAACGAACAACTAAACCCAACCAGGGGGAAACTAGATCCAACCAGGGGAAAACTAGACCCGACCAAGGGAAAACTACACCCGACCACAGGGAAAACTAGACCCGACCAGGGGAAAACTGGGCCCGACCAGGGAAAAACTAGACCCGACCAGAGAAAAATTAAACCCGACCAAGGGAACAACTGAACCCGACCAGGGGAAAATTATACCCGACCAGGGAAACAGTGAACCCGACCAGAGAAAAACTAGACCCGACCGAAGGAAAATTTAGACCCGACCATGGGAAAACTACACCCGACCAAAGGAAAACTAAACCGGACCAAAGAAAAACCTAGACCCGACCAAAGGAAAAACTAGACCCGACCATAGAACAAATCTAGACCCGACCAGGGAAAAACTAGACCCGACCAAGGAAAAACTAGACCCGACAACAGGGAACATTAACCCGACCAGGGGAAAATTAAACCCGACCAAAGAAAACTTAAGCCCGACCATAGAAAAACTACATCCGACCAACGGAAAACTAAACCAGACCAGGGGAAAACTAATACCGACCAGGGGAAAACTAAACCCGACCAGAGGACAACTAGATCCGACCAGGGGAAAACTAGACCCGACCGAAGGAACAACTTCACCCGACCAGGGGAAAATCA
>CAUYUJ010014153.1:389325-433402 GCA_963575745.1 Prorocentrum cordatum
CCCCCTTGCTGAAGTTATGTATGTTATAATGGTTATGCACTACTAATAGCATGTTTATTTGAACTCTAATTTAGCTTTATTTAGCATTATATTTAGTATTTTATTAAGAAGTAATAACATCAAATAGTGTGCTTATTCATGTTAAAATAAAGCAAATAGCGCCGCTATTTTTCACTATTTCGGAAGGGAGGGGGGGGGGCTGGAGAGAGAGGGGCGGAGGAGGGAGAGGGGAAGAGGGGGGGGGCGGGAGAAGGAGGACGGGCGGGAGGAGCGGTAGACCAACCGCTATGCGAGGAGCGGTAGACCAACCGCTATGCAAGCAAGTAGCGGTAGACAACCGCTGGCAAGCGGTAGCCCCACCGCTGAGGGAGGAGAAAGGACAATGATGATGTTCTTTTTCCAGCGCAAGGATGTTTTTTGCACCACATCACCAGGCAAGAACGACCACGCCATCTCCATCCCAGGAAAAGCCTGCTGACAAGACCACGTCGCAGTCGGCCAATAACACCAGAGAATAAGAACCTCCTGGCGCGCTCCTCCAGCGAGAAGCGGCTGGCGACACCTGCTCCACAAATACCATCTCGTCGACGACAATGGCGGGCGCGGTGTCCAGAAAGGCGCAGCCAGCCACGATGCATACAACGCCGTCGCACCAGACAGCGTCTCCAGCCGCGAGGGTTGTCCCGCGAAATTTCATAGAACCGCTCATGGAGGCAGACGAAACGCCCGCCGCTCTGGCCAACGTCGGCGAGCTCTCTGGCTTGTGCAATCGGTCCAGAAAAAAAATCAGCATCGGCCAGGGCTCCAAGGCGATCGGCCAGCACGCGACTCAGAATTGATTTTTTCCAACGATCTCGTATTCTTAACAGACTGGGCGCAATTCTTCATGATACAATTCTGGCGTTCGCCCACGAAACAATCGATGCTGTACCCATCTCGGCGTAACTGGTGCGCAAGGTGAAAGCCCCACTGAGCTTTAGGGATAACGTCACCTTTAGGATAAGCGTCATTGAAAGCTTCGGCGTGCTCGGCGAACATCGCGTCGAGGCCACTCGCAGTGGAGCTGACGTCCCTGCCAAATTTACCTTGCTTGAGAAACCCACAAATCAGCGCAAGCGAATTGAAACTACGAATCTCTTTGTCCAGAATACCACAGGGCTTCACCACGCAATGCAAAAAATAATTGAAGAGCGGAATAATCATGATCAGCTCGGACGCCCCAGCTTTAAACTCTTTGTTCTTCTGGAAAGCTTTCTGCCGAGCGTCGTTCCATGCCGCCTTGAGTTCCGCAGACGCCCCTGAGAAAGCGCCGCAAAATTTCCAATTCGATTCCATCCACGTGCGTACGCCGCTCCATGAAAGCCACCTGTGCCGAAACATTGCTACCAAAATCAAAGACATCTCTAAGCATGCCATGCCGTTCAAGATGTGCATGGCGTCGTGGGTGGATGTCCGTATCGGCGGGCAGTGCGGCCTGAGCTCGTGATCGAAAATCACACCCAAAGGGACGCGCTTAATTCCTCTAGCTGTTTGCCCAGCCTGCAGATGTCTCGGTGCCAACGCAAGAACCTCGTCAGCCTTCTGCCAGATGTCGCCGTCTGTGGCGCGCGAAAACAAAGATGGGGATGAGCAGCGGAGACCAACGAACCCCCGTGGCATTCGAGCATCGCCGCGTAGCTGCAGCACGTTGAGGCAATTCATGCATGGTAGATTGGCATTGGCCCCAAGCTGCGAAAATACAATCCTGGCGGCGTCGCCGTCGAGGACCAGGTTGCCGAGTTTGAAATACATAGCTGCTGTTCCAGAGGCGGCCGCGTCCAGCTGTACCAACACGCCCTTTGTAGAAATTTCATCTTCGATGAACATTCGTCGCAAAAAAGTTCTGACTACATTCGAGGCGCCCCCTTCGATCTGTTTCGCCACAGTGGATCGGATGCAAATGACTGGCAACCAGGCTTCAACATGCTTGGTGATGTGGGGGCCGAACTCTCTGATAGTCACGAACATGCCGAAACACTTTCTTCGGTTGTCCTGCCTGAGGACATTACCTGGTACGAATTCATCTGCGTAACACACGAGGTGGTATGGCGACTCGGCAGTGCAAGGGCGTTGTCGCCACAACTCGTTCAGGAGGGAGGCGTACCCTGGCGCGGTGCGGGCTGCGAGCTGCAGAACTTTAGGCAACGAGAGCGTGGCGCCGAGTTCCATGCCCCGTGTGTGTGCCGTGCATTCGAAATGCTCCAGCTGGCATGTTTGTTTCCACAAATCGTCGAGGGCCCGCTGCAGGTGGCCGCGATTGCAGGCAAGAGCAGCCTCCCTGTCAGCTTCGTCAGCGGTTCGCAATCTCTGCAGTAGCTCCGAGAGTTGCGTATGGTTCCTCGACAATCCTGTGCCAGCAAAGAGCCTCCTGATTTTTGCAGGCTTCGATTCTGCCATCGGCGGCTCCCTGCGGGCGCGGGCGCGTCGCGTCGCGGGCCCCTTCAGCCACGAATGGCTGCGGGCGCGTCGCGTCGCGGGGGCGCGGCAAGCGAATCGGGAGCGCATCGGCAGCGCGGGGACGAGGGAGGGGATACGGCAGCAGTGGCAAAGGGATGGTATGACAAGATTTCTGAAAATGTATATTGACAATGCATGTGTTGCTGGCAAAGCAAAGAGTACCTTGAAAACCAAAAGTATGTCGGAAATCAACTGGCAGTTTGAAATCCAAAATGCATTTTAAATCTCAAAGTGCATCTTAAAAATCAAAGTGTACATTGAATAACAAAGTATATATCATGTAATTCAAAGTGTAGCTTGAATCGGTTCGCATCGGCGCCGAAACAATCATAACTTTTTAGTTGAATGCGAGGTCCCTGGTTCGAAAATGGCCTCTTGCAAGAGGCCATTTTCGAATCAGGGACCCCGATGGGAGCTCGCACGGAGTCCGACTGGGACCAAAAGGTTTCTGAAGCGAGCGGTGGGTTTACCGCTGTGAGGTGTCTGAAGCGAGCGGTGGGTTTACCGCTGGAGCTGAAACGAAAGCGGTGGGTCTACCGCTGGGAATTGGAGGGGCAGGAGCGGTGGGTCTACCGCTGGGAATGGGGAGAGTGGGGGCAGGGGGTGGGAAAGGGAGCGGTGGTTCTACCGCTGGGGAGTAGCGGTTGGCTTACCGCTCGGCAACAAGAGGGGCGCGAAGTTTGAACCAGACTCGACGCGGCGGGTCGCAGAGCCGCGCGCCTAAGCGCACGAGCCCCGAGCCTGGCCATGGCGCCCTGAAGGCGCCCCTCACTTCGCGGCCTGCTCCACGCTCTTCAGGACGTTGGCGAGCGTGTCGTGGGAGTCCTGCGCGGCCCTCGCGTCGCTGATGACCTCCTCGAGCTTGAACGACAGCGGCTGCGGATCGTGCGTCTTGATGGCCTCTTCGGCCTCCTGGGCGTACTTCTTGAGGGTGGCCAGCGCCTCCTTCGCTGTCTTGGTCACGAATTTCGGAACATCCGTGATCATGCTGTGGTTGAGTGCCGTCTCGAGCGAGGACGCGAGGGGAGAGACCTTCGCGAGCGCCTTCGCGGCGTCGCTCTGCGTCTGGCGCTTCGCCCTCTTCTCCTCCTTTTCGGCGGCGGCCTGGGCAGCCCTCTGCTTTCGAAGCTTGTCTTTCTCTGCCTTCTCCGTCGCTCTCTTGTCAACCTCCCTGGTCTTCTTCTTCTCCTTCTGGCGCTGCTCCTTCTTCTTTTTTTTGGTCCTTCTTCTTCTTGTTCTTCTTGTTCTTCTTTTTCTTGCTCTCGCTGGAGCTGGACTCCGAGTCGGAAGTCGAAGAAGAGGACGTCGGTGCTGGCGCAAGCGCGGCCCTAGGCCCCTCGGCGGCGGCGGTCTCGGTAGCGCTGCCGCTGCCCGCGGCGGCGCTGCTCGCTGCGGCGGTGCCCTTCGCCTTCCGAGTGGCCGCTGAGACCATCTGCTGCCTCGCAAGCTCCTCCGTCGCAGACTCGGAAGTCCCGTGGACCATGACCTGGAACGTGTCTCCGAAGATGGGGTGCTCTTCCCCTGGGGCCAGGTCCTTCATCCTTTTGACCGTCTCCTCTGGCATGCCCTGGTTGCGCCAGTACCACTCGGGCATGAAATCGCCAGAGACCTTGTTGGTCTTCTGGTGCGCCCACTTCTTCATGACTTGCTCGTGGACTGCCTTTTTGATGCTGTCCTGGCCAGTGCCGCACGTCTGGAAGAAGGTGCTCTGTTCTTCGACCGTGAGTTGCTTGAACTCGTCGATCGGCCAGTGGCCGAACACCGTCGCCAGGGTAGTGGTTTTGCTGTTGCACGTTCCGCAGCAGAACACAGGGGGACTCTTCCTGAGGAGGCGCACGCCTTTGGCAAACGGATCCAGGAACGTGCGGCAGTATACAATGCAAACCAGAAAACCCCAGGAACGAGACCCAGAACCCACCAGAACCCCCCCAGAAACCAGAACAGAACTTTTTTTTTTTTTGCAAGACGGCTGCTGCGTTGGGGGGACGAGCGCCTTGCCGCCCCAGCCCTGGTTCTCGAGCTGCTTCGGCGGAGCGGCTGGGAGCGGCTCATCGGTGGGCGGCTGCGCCTCGGCTGGGAGCGTCTCATCGCGAGGGACTGGAGGGGCCGACGCCTTGGGCACCGCCTCGGCCTCGGCATCGGCCGCGGCCTCGGCCTCGCCCTCGTCATCGATCTCGGGCCATTCGTCTTCGGCCGCGGCCTTGGCCTGCTCGCGCGGGGCGTCGAGCTCGGCCTCAGCCTCGTGTTTGGCGTGCTTGTTGGCGGGCTCGGCGGCGTCGGGGCTGTAGGCGGCCTCGTGGTTGGCGTGCTTGTTCGGGGCGTCGGGTCCGCCGGCGGGCTCGCGCTTGGCGCCCGTGGCTTTGGCCTTCTTCTTCGGTTCGGGCGGAGGCGGAGGCGGAGGCGGAGCGTGAGGCCAGAAGGCGCTCAGCCAAGCTTGCTTCGAAGCCGACATCTGAAAGTATCGCTGCGGGGGCGTCGAGTCTGAAAAGCTTGCCTGCTTGAGCAGACGCGAGCCGCGGCGGACGAACGTGAGACAAAAAAACAATGAAAATCCAGTGCCAGGAACTAACAGAAACTAGCGGAAAATAACCGCTAGTTTCCGTTAGTTTCCGTTATTTCCTGTTATTTCCTGGGAAATAACAGGAAATAACGGAAACTAGCGGAAAATAACAGTTATTTTCCGTTAGTTTCTGTTAGCTTCGGGGCGGTCGTTTTCCAACAAATCGTGCGCCAGGAATCTTTTACCGAGAAAGTTTTTCGCTTTGAAACTTCTGCCAACAAATCTCGAACCAAAGTCTCGAATCAAATCTATGTCAACGGGTTGCCTTCTCAATGAGCGGTGGGTCAACCGCTGAGTGTCAAGCGGTGGGTCAACCGCTGAGCGTCCAAAGGCAAGCGGTGGGTCAACCGCTGGAAATGAAAAGACAAGCGGTATGCCGACCGCTGGATGAAAGCGGTAGGGCAACCGCTGGATGAAAGCGGCGGGGCAACCGCTGGAGGAAATTAGCGGTGGGCCAACCGCTGGGAGAAATGAGCGGTGGGCCAACCGCTGGGAAGATCGCGCGCTCGTTGTCCCCCCGCGCGCGGCCCGCGCCCTGGGTGCGAGGTCAGAGCGCCCCGCGGCGGCTGCTCGAGGCGCGATGCTGCTGCGTCAGGAAGAGCATGATGTCGTTCGCCGCGTTCTCGAACACCTCGGCCTGCTCGTTGAACGACCCCGCAGCAGCCTCGCTCAGGCGCGCCGCGTTCCTCGCGTTGCGACCGCACCTCGCAGCGTTGTCCGCGAAGTCGCTGAAGACCTCCTGCACGGTGCGCTGGTGGGGCGCAGCCACGATCGAGCCGCTTCCGCTTGACCCGCCGCGCCTGCGTGGAGGAGAAACGGGCCTGTGGAGCCCCGTCTGCATCATCATCTGCACCTCCTGGCGCGACGCCTGCACCTCGAGATCGACGCTGTCGGCGGCCTTGCGCTTCTTCTTCTGCTGCTTCCACTGGCGCTCGTGCACCTCGCAGCCATCCACGAGGGCGATGAAGTAGTCCTTCGCCACGGCGTCGGTCATGTCACCGCGGCTCTGCGCGTGGACGCCCGAGCGCATCAAGTGGTCGACCACTTTCTGCCTGGCCTCCTCAGGAGTGCTGCCCCATGGCTTCCAATTCTTGAAGTTGGCCTCGTTGCATTCTGAAGCGCATGGGCACGCGTCGATCTCGTAGTAGACCCAGGTGTCGTCCTCGGCAGCCATGGCGGGCAAGCTGGCGGCAGGTTTCGCAACGAAAGGCGAAGCGAAAGCTCGGATTGGGGAAGAAATGCCTACGGACAGATTGAGTTAGCGGCGCTCGGCGTCCCCTGCGTCTCCCTCCCCCTCTCTCCTTCCCCGCCCTCCATTCGGTCACCCTTCCCTCAAACCCATGCCTTTTCTTTTCAATCCGCCCTCTGCTCATTCCATGCGCACGCCCCTCCATCCCACGCCATCTCCCCCTTCCATCCCCATCCCCTCTCTCCTTCGCCCCCCATTAAGTAATTCCATCCACTGTCCACCAGCGCAAGCGGAATCAAGCGGTGGGCTGACCGCTGCATCGAAGGAGAAGCGGTGGGCTGACCGCTGCACCAAGCGGTGGGCTGACCGCTGCATCGAAAGGGTAACGCGCTGAATGGCAAGCGGTGGGCAAACCGCTGACGCTGCAGGACGGGGCGAGACGTTTATTTTTCCAATGGCTGTGGCAGCGCAATCCCACGCTGCAATCCGATTGGTCGGCGACCTCGGAGAGCGCGGCTCAGGCCTTGTGCTTGCCCTTGCCTTTGGAGCCTGAGCTCTGGCCGCCCTTCTTGCCCTCGCCCTTCTTGCCCTTGCTGGTCTTGCCGTCGCCCTTGTCCTTGCCGAACGCAGCCTTGCCGTCGCCCTTGCCCTTCGAGAGGTGCAGGTGCTCAGAGCGCGTGCCGCCTGGCGTGGGCGTGAGCCGCCCCTGCCTCGCGAGCTCGCGGTAGACCTCCTTGTTTCTGCCACCCCGCTTCGCGTACCGCACTTGCCCACCGTTACGGCCAAGACGCACAGGTTGGCCCCTCCACGCCGCGATCCCCCAGCCAGGATCTGGCCCGCGCTCCTGCCAAGGCACGTTGCCCGCCCTCGCAAGGCGCTCCTCGGTGCGCAGGGTCTGCAACTCGTCGGGCGTCAGGTCGCTTGATCTGCCGATCGACATTGGCCTGGCCGCCCATGGGCTCGGCTCTTCTGGCGCCGCCTCGCGAGCGTGAAGCAGCCTGCTGATTTCGCCGTCGAACTCGTCCGACTGGTCGCCCATGCGAGCCGAGGAGCCGCCTGCTTCATCCTCGTCTGGAGCTGGAGCTGGCTGCCGCAGCGCCCCCACGATCTCGTCCAGCGTACTGGCTGGCTGATGGCTCGAGCTGCTGTTCGACCTCTGGGCGGCGTCGAGCTCATCGAGGAGTTCCTCGAAGCTGAGCGTGGGCGTCGCCATGGCAGGAGCGAGCCCAGGGAGGCGCGCCCGACCGCCTGGAGCGCTTGAGCCGCAAATGGCTGCAGACAGCATCGTTGGTTTTCCTCCTCCTTCTGCTGCAGCCCCTTCCACCTGCTACTCCCCTGATTGCCCTCCTCCGCTCCTCCCCCAGCTCCTCCTCCTCCTCCTCCTCCTTCTGCTGCTGCGCCCCCCCCTCCTGATCCTTCTGCTGTTCCTGCCCCTCCTTCTGCCACTTGCGGTTCGCAGGTGCAAAAATAAGAAGAAAAGCGGTTGGAAGACCGCTGGAGAAAGCGGTTGGAAGACCGCTGCCATGGAGAAAGCGGTTGGAAGGCCGCTGATTGTCATAATAGTTGATAGCTGCATGGAGTAGCGGTGGGCTTACCGCTGGGAGTAGCAAAGGCAGAGCAAAGGAAAGTATAGGAGGGGCGGTGCGTTTTGCTCTGGACGCCCCCCCCCCCCCCTTGTGCGCGCATCCCGCGCTGGCCTGACCGACAGGCTAGCGTGCGAGCTGGGGCATCTCAGGCCTTGAATTTCGGCGAGATGGGCACCTTGAACTTCTTGCACTGCTCGCGGCACCACGCCTGCAAGGGGCCACGCGCGCAATGCACAAACGCATGCGCGGCACTCGTGCTGGGTTAGTGGCTGGGGGGGGGGGGGCCTGTGAGCGTGAGTGCCACGCATTTGCGTATGAGATTTTTTGAACTACCGAAGGGGCCTTGACTTCGTTCTCGACCGCGTTCTTGCTCTTCCCCTTGTAGCAAAACGCGGCGCTCTTGGTCTCGCTGCAGCGGCCCAGGAACTGCTGGCGGCTCTTCTCGTGAGAGTACGACACTGTGACCGTGGCATTGTAGCCCTTCCCAGAGTCTTTCGCTGCCTTCATGGGCTTGGCCTTGGCCTTCGCCTTGGCCTTCGCCGCGGGAGGGCCCCCTGCCTTGCGCTTCACGCCCGACTTGGCCAGGAGGGCTTTCGTGGCCTCATCCACAGTGAGCGGTTTCTTCGCCTCCGCGGGCTGCTCCTGGCCCGCCTCGTGCTGGTCGACCTCCTCGGCCTCATCTTCTGAGGCCTTGTCTTGGATCGGCAAGGGCGGGGCTGGTGACACGTGAGGTCTGCTCCTCGGCGTCTGCGTGAGCATCCGCAAGCCAATGTCGTTTTTTCGGCTGGCCCTGCTGGACGACGCTCTTGAGCGCCTCGCCCAACATGCTGACGACCATCCCCATCTCAGTCATTGGCGCCGCGGACATCACCGAGGCCGAGGGGCTCTTCTTTGAGGAACCGTGCACGCGCATCTTGGTGACTGACACCAGCTCTCGGAAGGCGCGCACTGGCAAGGGGAACTGCATCTCCCCGAGGCCGTCTGGGTACGCTGCCTTGAAAACTTCGGGGTGCTGCGCCCTCAGGGCCTCCGGGCTGCTCGGCAACTTCTCCACCCAGACTGGCGGGCTCGGGAGGTCGGCGGCGAAGCGCTTGTAGGCAGCCTTAATGGGCTTGATGCTATTAGTGCGCGCGGCTGGCGCCATCCTCAAAGTTTCATCCACGCCCTCCGTCACGCAGAGGATGACGAGCCCCAACGCGTGCATGGTCCCCTCGGAGAACCTCTGGCGCAGGCCGAGCTTGCCATACAAGGCGAACACTTCTTCGGTATTCGCTGTCCTGGCCAGCTGGTCCCACACCGCCTTCGGCACAAAAAAGACGGCAGATTCGAAATCCTGCTGTCCTCCCTTGCTGGGCATCTCGGGGGCCGCGGGCGCTGCGGCCGCGACCTCAGCGACCGCGTCCAAGAGATCGGACTGGTCTTTCCCCTGGAAGCCTGCTGCACGGATCGTCTCTGCGAGCGCCTGTATCTGGTCCCGATCGGCGTGCCCAGAGGACTGGATCAAAGCCTTCAAGTGGGCAGCCTCCGCTCTCGAGACCTGGCCGAAGGCTTTCGTACCCCGAAGCGACGCCAGCAAGCTCGTGCTGGCGCGCGCGCGAAGGACCAGCTGCGAGGGCGCCGCCATGCCTGCGCCCGAACCCTGCCCCTGCCCCTCTGCACGCCTTGAGCAAGGCGTGGCTGTTCCGAGAACAGGTGAGAACCTCCTCCTCAACTTCTCCTCCTCCTCCTCCTCCTCCTCCTGCGTCGTGCTTGCACACAGCGGTAGGTCAACCGCTACTTCGCACAGCGGTAGGTCAACCGCTACTTCGGCAAAGCGGTGGTCAACCGCTACTTCGGCAAAGCGGTAGGTAAACCGCTACTTCGGCAAAGCGGTAGGGAAACCGCTACTTCGGCAAAGCGGTAGGGAACCGCTATTCGGCAAAGCGGTAGGGAACCGCTATTCGGCAAAGCGGTAGGGAAACCGCTGGTGGGTCGACGGTTGCGCAAGCAAAGGGGCAGATGATCGCTTGCGCTGGTCGAAATGGTCGGGTGACCGCTTGCAGTGGTTGACCGCTGCGCAAGCCCTGCATGCTGGGGAGGCGGAAAAGGGCGAGGAGGCGGGAATGCAAGCAGAGGGAGGGGAAGGGGGAAGGGGGGGGGGGGGGCAAAAACTGCTTCAAAAAAAAAAACACTATTTAAGTTATTAGCGGCCTCTATTTGCATCTATTTAGCTATCTATTAGCATAGCTATTTGGCTTATTTTGTATGTTATAAATATCTATACGTGCTTAATGAATTTGTTCCGAAGTACTATAGCGTTGCACCTAACTTGTATATGATTTGCAAATTGTTGTCGCTTCGCGAATCCCCACCAGCCCATCCAGAAACGATGCCCAGAGGAATTGCCTCGATCAGAGAAGTGGGCAGCACACAGAGGAAGCCATTATGAGACATCTTGGGATATCTTGAGCCATCTTGGAGGTCATTTTGGGCTCTCCCAGACGCTCTTGGAGTCATCTTAATCCGTGCCCCCCCCCAAGAGGCCTCCATGTGGCTAAAACCTGTGTAGAATCAATGATTAGGCATTCTCGCCGATGCCTCTTGGAGCATCTTGGGTGCATCTGGGGGGGCTCTTGGGGCCTCTTGGGGGTCTCTTGGGGGCCTCCGGGGGGCCTCTTGGGGGCCTCTTGGGGCCATTTTGGGGCCATCTTGGGACCTCTGGGGGCTTCCTGGGCGCTTCTTGGGGCCATCTTGGAGGAGATCGATCAAACAAGAGGGGGGGGTGAATTAGCGCCCCCCCTCGGAAGCCCCTAAAATCGCCTCTTGGACCCCTCTTGGAACGCTCTTGGAGTGCTCTTGGGCGCTCTTGGGGCCGTCTTGGGGCTCTTTTGGGGCTCTCTTGGGGCCCTCTTGGGCCATCTTGGAACCATCTCCAGGCCTCGGATGGCAATCGGAAGCGAAAAGGCGAGAAAGCAAAAATCATTGATTTTCCTTAGGTTTTGGGACGATTTTGGCCTCTTCGGGGCCTCCTTGGGGAGCTGTTTGGCCACTTGGAGTTATCTTGGGGCCGTCTTTGGGCTTCTTGGAACCATCTTAGGAGCCATCTCGAGCGATCTTGCGCTATCTTGAGCCATATTGGAGCTCATCTTGGGTTCTCTGAGGCGCTCTTGGAGCAGTCTTGGGCCATCTGGGACGCTCTAACTACCCGCGGCCCCCCCCGTCCAGGTCCAGGGGAGGGGGTAGGGGGAGGGGTAAACCCCTCCCCAAGGGGGAAGAGGGAGGGGTGGAAGAGGATCTGTTCTAGACCACCTACGCCCAGAGGGCTGGTGGGATTCCGACAGAAAACGGCCAAAGGCCGCCACAAGACCGCCGAAGACCGTGGAAGACCGCCAGAAGACCTCCGAAGACAGTTAAGGAGGGGCAACAAGGGGTGGTGTGGTCCAGGGTCCATGGTTCAGTGGTGCTTGAACACAACAGGGCCGTGCTTTTTTTGCCGTTTGTTTTCCAGTTCCAGCGCAGTTTGTTTTGCGGTTCCGTCGCCATGTTTTGTTTGGTTCCGGCCCCGGTTCCAATCCTGGAGCAGTTGCTTTCCGTTTCGGCGAGCCGTTTTTTCTATCGTCTTCACCATCAAGATCAATTGGGAAACGGTCGAGCAAATGCCCTGCGGCTTCCCAGAACCTTTAAGGTTCATGGTCGAGCACGTATTTCCCTACCCTCCAGAGCACCCCGATCGAACCCGAAGGCCCCAAGTTGCCCTCCATTCTCACTGGGGGGGCGTCCCGAAACACAGCCAACGGGCCTAGTGAGGACGCGCGCCATCATCTATGCACCCTTGTGTCCTTGCCTCTGCGGCCCATCCTTTTGCCGTTTTCACTGGCCACCCGCCGCTCAAAAAATCCCAACTTCGGCCTCCAGGGTCTTGCGTCCTTACCACCCGCCCTTAATACACGTTTTGACTGCGTTAAGCAAAAACAGATGGAGCCTGTACGCCTCCCAACCCGAACTTTGGGATTTCGGATTGGGTTGGGGTGGTCTGGTAGGTGGTCAACGTTGCACTCTTCGAACACCCTCTCCCAGGCGCGGCCGCGCCCCCCAGCGAAAGCGATCCGCTGCTCCCGACGGCGGCGGGCGGGGAGGACTCCGACTGAAAGCGCACGGGCGCCCGCGGGGGCGCGCGGGGCCTCCGTGGCGTGCGGCATGTGGTCGCGCCAGCAGCTCACGACGAACAAACAAAACACACTCATACCCATGGAGGGGACGGAGGGAGCTATCAGCTATGGGTGGGTGTTGTCGGATGGCCCTGGGGCCCGACAGCCTACAACACGCACCCATACCCATAGCCAGTCTTCCTCCCTCCAACACCCCTATGGGTATCGGGTGTGCGTGGCTCGTTCGTCAGTTCAGAGATGCTCGGGTCGGGCGTGGACTCACCGGGCTCAGCGAAAAACCGGCTCCGCCAATTCAAACACCGGCACGAGCGAACACTGGGTACGGACAAGAATGGGTACGGAGATGGACTGTCGGTGCCGCGGACGTTGTCCTTGTCGGACATAAGACCGCCTTGCCAACAGTAGCCGCTGTCGGTTTTGGACCACATCTGCAATACAGAAACACTCCCCCCCGATTCGTTACCGTATGTATAGCGTTCGTTTCTAGGCAAGCGAGTTGTGTGTTTCGGATCGGGTTTCACACGAAAGTTTGATAATGGGTTTTATCGTACGCGACCGTTGTGGCTCTAGCGCCCTGACGTGATAAGATCATCATGAGTCCAGGCCCCTGCGGGTGCCCATCCTGATCGCAGAACGCTAGCGCGATTCCGCGGATGGTAGCGGAGCGTGGCCGAAGACGGATTACCCTTCTTTGGGTGATCTTCGGTCACGCTGCCATGGCGGCGGTGGCCACGGCGATGGAGGCCTTCGCTGAGCGCGTGAGGCTTATGGAGAGCGAGGTGACGCGACACCGCGAAATGTTCGCGGAGAGCGAGAACCTGCGACTGAGGTTGGACGCGGCGGAGCAGCGGCTGGCAATGAGAAAGCAGCAGCGCGCAGGAGAGCGCGATTCAGCAGCGGGGCAGATGGCAGCCGCAGGAGGACAGATGGTGGACACCATACTTCTGAACAAGCCGCGCACGTTCACAAGGCTGCATTCGGAATCATCCTAGTCTCGGTGACCGGACGTGGCGAAGGTTGAGGTCAGGAAGGCACCGCGAGGAGACGGGCTCGCGGCATGGTGGCATATACTTCGAGATTTCGCGCCGAAAGAGGCGAACAGGTTCGCGGCCATGATGGGCCGCACCATCAGATACAAGTTTCCAGATCCAGTCATGACGAACCTGGCGGAGTTCGAGCAGCTGGTCATGGAATGCACAGACCACAGCGGCGACGTGATCTCAGACAACACGAAGCGAAGGACAAGAGACGAGAGACCCGCAGTTGCCGCGATTGCGGGAAGGCAGGCAATGTGGCAGCAGTCTGCCGCAAGGAGAAGGCCGACAAGAGGAAGGCCAGGAAGGTCTCAGCGCTGACGGACGCCTCGAAGGGCCCGCAGTCCACGGCAACGACGGCGAGTGGGCTGCAGGGCAACGGCGTTAGCTCGCAGACCAGCCTGGCCCCTGCCGTGGACGTGGCGCACGTTGCGGCGGTCTTGGCGCAGATGCAGCTGCGGCAGCAGCGGAGTTCGGCATCCACGAGCTCGACCGTCCACGTCGCGAACGTCCGCGTGGGCGAGCGCGAACACGCTCCGACGCTTGAGGAGTACTACTGGCAGGTCGGCATCCTCTACAACGCCATGCAGTGCGACGGGTCCCATGTGGGAGTCGGCGAGACGGCGGGGTTCGACTGGGCGCTCTCCGACGCGGGCTCGGGGCTGACCACCTGCCCCAAGGGGCTTGCCAGCGCGACCGCGATGCCTCCGCCTAAGAACTCGCCCCTGCGCGAGTCGGCGACGGGAGACGAGGTCAAGTCCACTGGCGCGAGGATCGCGTCGGCAGAGAGCGACGGCGCGCCCCTGCAGATCGAGTTCCAGGCGACGAACGCGAAGCGCGCGATCGTGAGCGCGGACGCCTTCACAGAGGGCGGCCGCGTCCCGATCCCAGGAAATTGGCCCCTACATCCTGCGGAAGGGCAGACGAAATATCAAGGTGCGCAGGTGCGGGAAGACCTTCTGGCAAAGGAGGCCCGCCGAGAACGTCACCGAGCTGATCTACGTCAACCCCGCGCAGCCGAACAGGGGGGCGCGCGCGGTGCCGCGCGAAGCATTTGCTGGTGGGGGATGCGCCGGCCCTGGAGCCGCAGCCGCAGCAGCGGCGCCATCGCCGCCACCGCCAGCGCCACCCGCTACTGGCGACGCCCAGGACCAACCAGACCGCGAAGCAGATCACGCGATGGAGCTCCTGGCTTGATTAAAGGCGAAGTTGTCGGACTCAACCGACTCAACCTGTTTTTGCATCATTTTCATCATCATCGTCATCATCGTCGTCATGATATTCACCATCGTCCGCGTCATCGCCATCATCATCACCATCTCCTCTTCATCGTCATCATCACAATCTCCATCATCATCTCTTCGTCATCGTCATCATCATGTAGTGATGGTGATGCTTAAATCAAGACCCGCATGGCGATGATGGCGGCGTGAACATGTTGATGCTGATGATGATGATGACGATGAAGTCGATGATGATTGCGATGGTGATGGCGATGAAGATGATGATTTCGGACTGCGCGGGCCGGGCTGCCTATCAATCGGAAAGCCCCTCCGTGGAAGCGGGCCACCGCATTTCGTCGAGCACCTCCGCGAGGTCGGGCAGCGCCACGGGGACCCGCGCCAGGTGATCGGCCACGACGTGGTTCACGACGTTGAAGAACTCCTTCGGGCCAGGCGTGGCGTCGATCCAGCGCGCCCTGAACTCCCGAAAGACGTCGGAGCGGATCATGACGGCGATCTGCAGCCTGCCGTCGTCTACGCGCTGTTGCAGCTCGTGGTGGGTCGCGAAACAGTCCTGGCAGTCCGCGGAGGCGTGGTGGTGCACGTTGCGCTCGAGGGAGGACAGGGTGCCCATGTAGAATGACCCAGGCTTTTGCTCGAGGGTGACGACCCTTCCGCAGGAGGCCGTGCTCGAGGGTGACGCCCCATCATGTGCCCCCAGGACCCCTGGGATCCTCACTTGCACGGAGCGCGCCCCGAAAATCGCCACGGCCGCGTGCAACAGGGAGCGCCCGCCATCTGTGTGCCAACCATCGTCCCGTGCGCCTGGTTGCATGAGCTGGATCGATGCGTACGCGAACGCGTTGTCGGCGAAGTGCTCTGTCATGATGGGCTTTCCGGTCTGCTCGACGATGGCAGGTGGCATGCCGTCGGCTTTGACAGCCTAGCGCATTTTGTCTCCCAGCTGTTGCAGCCACGGGCGCATCTTCTTCCGCAGCGCTCGCACGAAGGCGGCCATGTGGGGCGAGGGGGTGATCTGCAAATTCCCGTCCTTGTTGAGGCTGCGGCACTTCGGGGGGCTTTCGTCGTCCACGATGCCTGCGACCTTTGTTTTCAAGCCCTTTGCCGCCTCGTCGCCTCGGACGCATTTGGAGACGGTTGCTCCCGTGCCCAGGCGCTCCTCGGCCAAGTTCTGCCAGCACGGGTCTCTCTGCAAGAAGCGGAGCAAGTCTGGGTCCAGCTCCGCCTCCGCTATCGCGCCCGTGCCGTTTTTTCCCTGCGCCATGGAGATGCGCACGACGAGCTGGGCGCCAGCCGGCTGCAGGAAGCGACGAGCCCTTAGACGACTGATTGTCGCTCTGGCGCCAGGGTGCCAAAGCAGGCAGCTCTCGGCGGCCTTCAACAAGTCTGGGGGGCAGTCTGCAAGTTCGTCAACGGGCCAGCGTCCTCGGCCGTCGAGTGCCTTCGCTGTTTCAGCCTTTAGCCAATCCTCGCCCGACCGCTTGAACCACTTCTCAAAGAAAGGCAGGTTGTCCAGCCACGGGGCGGGTTCCTGGCCCTCGTAATTGTAGAAGTCTCCCGACCCTGGCTCCTTGCCTGGGATCCCCAAGACCTCCCTGCAGAAAACCACGAAGTCTTTCGGGTGCCCCCCTGGAGGATGCCCGAGCGCGCCGCAAGGCTCTGGTGGTTGGAACAACACCTTGCGCGTGTACAACTCCGCCATCAGGCACCCGATGGACCACGTGTCCAGGTCCTCTGAGTAGCGCTGGTTCCCCAAGAAAACGTCGACCGCTCTGTAAGCGGGCGCGCGTACTCCGAGGTCATCGCAGGTCGGGCTGTAGCGCAGTTTCCTCTTCAACCTGCCGTGGGGATCCGCCATCTCCACACAGCCGAGGTCGGCGAGCACCACCTGCGGAGAGGTCGGATGGAGGAGAGGGGAGCTCTAACATGGCACGTGAGATACCATGTTAGAGCTCCCAGGGGGCTCTAACATGCCATGTTAGAGCTCCCTGGGAGCTAATCTAACATGTATCACGTGCCATGTTAGAGCTCCCAGGGAGCTCATGTTAGACATGGGAGGCATGTTAGAGCTCCATGTGAGCCCTGACCACTCGGGATCTTAGTCGAAGGAACGACGATGATGACGAGGATGACGACGACGACGAGGATGACGAGGATGACGATGATGACGAGGACGACGAGGACGACGACGACGAGGACGAGGAGGACGACGACGAGGACGACGAGGATGACGAGGATGACGAGGACGACGAGGACGACGACGACGAGGACGAGGAGGACGACGACGAGGGCGACGAGGACGACGAGGACGGCGAGGACGACGAGGACGACGAGGACGAGGAGGACGAGGAGGAGGAGGACGACGACGACGACGGCGACGACGACGGCGACGACGACGTCGACGACGAGCGCCTCGAAGGAACTCGGGATCTGTCAGTCGAACTGCAGCTTGCTCTTTGGGCACGGCGCGACGGGATCCCATTCGCCAAGCTCACGTGATACAAGTGCCTGCTTCTCGAAGCAGCCGCGCGTCTGCGGCGATCCTCGCATCAGGATGTTTGCGGGCTTGATGTCGCAGTGAATGAGGCCCCTGTCGTGCATGTACTGGAGCCCTTCGAGAACGCTGTTCAGGACGTGGCGCACCCCTGTCTGCGTGAAGGAGGACTTCTTGAGGAACTGGCGGGCATCGATCTCGAACAACTCGTGCACGAGGCCGATGTGCTCCGTCCATTTCCTATCTATCCTTGGTACTGACTGTTGCAGTTCTCGGTGTGCTTTCTTCGGGACTGTTGCAGTTCCTGGGCGCAACCTCCTGAAAAAGGCCCGCGTCGAGTAAGCGAACGAGACGCGGGCGCGTGCCCACAGCACCGCGGCGCATGACCTCATCCAGAGCCCCTCCGACGGCATCCGCATTGCACCCCTTCTGCGCATCGCCGGGGCCGTCCCGCAGCATCTTGATCGCAAGGCCAGTCTTGTCGCCCTGTCGCGTGCCCAGGTAGACCTTGCCGAAAGAGCCCTCACCGAGCTCCCCTCCTTCCCACTGCACGTCGCACTCGAGCGGCAGGTCCTCGCACTTGCCCTTCTGTTTGTTTTCGTACGCGTGCCCGACCGCGTCGAGCCTCAGTGCAAGTAGATTCACACGACCCTCGTCGTGGGACACCGCTCTCGGACCAGCAGACCCGCGACGAGCAGCTGTCGGTGGCGTAGGCTCCGATACCCCGTCCGCGGCGGGAACGAGCGCCTTCCCCAGCGCGTCCTCTAGGGTTTCTCCTGCGACACCGTGGCCCTCGGCGACAGCTGGCTCATCTTCTGCAGCGTTAGCTGTTCCAGCCCATTTCGCGCACCCTGGCACCCCCGCAGGCTTGCTCACATAGTCTTTCCAGTTGGCGCCCAGCGCAATCTTGAGGGGCCGCGTGCAGGTGTCATGCGAAACTGCCTTTGGCCACGTCAACACACATTTGTTCTTCGTTACCTTCTCCAGCGTCACTTTTGCGGTCGGGGCCCTTTTGTCACCCTGGCCATGCTATTGCTGCAGGTCTCCCTCAGCTTCTTGTTGATCTTGTCGTTGTTCGACCCGTCACCCTGCAGGTAACAGCCCCACTTATAAAAGAGAACCTTGTTCCTGTCGCGACCGCTGCCGCCCGAGGCAGCCATCGCCGCGGAGGCCCGCTGACGGCAGTGTCGTCCCTGCGGGCCCGCTAAGTTTCAGTGAACCGAGACGCCTGCGGGCCCCTCCTCCGTCCTCCTCCTCCCCCTGCGGCCGCTCCTCGGAGCGTTGCTTCCCGTGTCTTCCCTGCCCTGCTGCATCCCCATCCTGGCCCGCCCCTGCAGAGCGCCGTAAGGATGCAAGGGCCTTGGCGGCATGGTATCTGTTGTTCATCCAGCCCCCCAGCTTCGGAACGGAAAGCGCAGGATGCAACGAGGGTACCCTTTGGAAAGGTAAGCATCCTGACTCTGCGCCTTGCCTGCGCCGTGGGCCAAGTGCGACGAAGGGGTGACGGGGGACTATGTTCCTATCTGTACGCAAGGCGCCGTGTACTGCACAGGCCAGACTGTGGCGCGCGCCCCATTACGAGAACGGAGGCGACGCCGCCAGCGCGCGACTGCTGCAATCCAAAATCAAACAAGTGACAGCTCCACGCACGGGAACAGGAGCGTGCGGGCTGGCTCCTGCGTCGGAGCTGTCGAATTCGGTTGCAGCCTGTGCTCAAAACTGTGCTCTGTTTCAGCAAGTCTTCGGATTCTTCTCCTTCGAGGCCGAGGAGTCGTCTGAGGACCAGGAGTCTGAGGTCGAGGACGCGTCGGCGTCGCGCCTCTTACCCTTCTTACCCTTCTTCTTGTCGCCCTTCTTGTCCTTATTATTGTTATCCTTATTGACATTCTTCTTGTCCTCCTTCTTGCCCTCCTTCTTTTTGTCGTCCTCCTTCTTCCCATCCGTCGGGTCCTCCTTCGAGTCCTCCTTTGTCAGGCGCAACTGCGCATAGCGTGCAAGCAGGTCCTCGTTCACGAACACCACGGCGCTGCTCCCGAGCATGGCCTCGACGGGACGCTCCACGAGAAACGGCTCGAGCACCTTCGCGCGGTGGTCGTCGAAAGCCAAGGCCAACACACTGCGCCCGCTATCGATGCGGCCGTGCATGCCTGCGCCGCCCGCAGGCGCGCCGAAGTACACCCACCTGGGCTTCCCCGCCTCGTGGCAGAGCTCCTTGAGGAGCTCGATGTCGTTGTCGCGCGGGAATCATGGCACCTCCGTTCCAGTGGGCTGGCGGTAGAGTTTGCGCTTCTTCACGGCCGCAGTCACGAGGGCCTTCTCGGGGCGGACGGCTGTTGCAGCTTCGTCGAGAGCCTCGGCGCCGCAATCAGCGCCCTCGTCGTCCTCCTGGAGAGGGTGGCAGTACCCCAGCTTCTCTCGCCCCTCGGCCTCCACCTCGGTGGCGCACTGGCCGACCATGCTGGCCAAGCTGGTCTCCCGAACCTGCTTGGGCACGAGGGCGTGGCTCTTCTGCGGCAGGACAGGCACGTTCCTCATCACTTCGTTGAAGAGGGGGCTGCCCGCGTCCACGAACTACCTGAACTTGGCCATTTGCTTCGGCTTCCTCCCCTTGTAGCAGAGCAACATGACCTCGTGCGAGCGCGAGTTCGCCAAGCCTCGCTGCCTCTGGAAGTGGCCGTACTGCTGCATCTGCTTCGTGTTGTAGGCGAGGTGGCATGTGACCGCGCGGAACTTGTTTGCGACGAGGATCGTCTGGATCTTCGGGAGGTTCGACTGCGCGCGGCCCGTCGGCACCCACAGCACGTCCCGTCCACCGACCATCAGCGGTTCCAGGGACTTCAGGTAGCGCGTGAAATCCTGCTCGTCCAGCGCGGGCTCACGGTGCGTGAGGCCATGCCCCTCGAAGACGCAGCACAACTTCGCATTCTTGACATCGTAGAAGCCCATCACTGATGCATTATCTGTGAGGTTCTGGTATAGGCGTGTCTTAGCAACCGAAGCGTTGATATCCATGGCGCTGCCCTCCGCCGTGATCATGACGACCCGCGTATCCAGCGCGGTAGAGCACTGCTGCTCGCACAGCGCCTTGAAGTTATTCACGTCGCTCGGGGAGACGTCGATCTATCTTGTCCTCGGAGGCCGCCTCCGCTGTTCCAGCACCGCCCGCTGTTGCAGCACCGACCGTGTCGCTGTCTGCAGGCCTTTCCTCTGACGGTTCCTGGGGGTTTCCCACGAGGGAGTCGTGCGCGATCTGGAACCCCTCGAAGAACCTCTTGTTCACTCGCACGCTCCTGTGGAACTTGTCCATGTTGTAGCGCTCGGCGTACGACTGGGTGAGGGCGCCAGAGATCCCCTGCTTGTAGAATTCCTGGCCTATTTCGAGGAAGTGTCTCATCGCCAGGCGCAGCGCGTCGGTCGGCAGTGACTGCGCCCAGGTCGGGTCCTTGTCAGGCCCCTCAGCCTTCTCGAAGAACTTGAGCGGCGAGTCGAGGTATTGCCTCGCCATGACCATGACTTTTCTCTCGGCGGCGTTCTCCTGTGCGTCTGGTGTTTCAGTGCTGTTGCAGCCAGTGCTGCCTTTGAACAAGTCTGGGTACTGTTTCAGAAGGTTCGCCACGAACTTCTTCGCCCACAAGATCTCGGCCACTACCTGGCCGATGGTGGAGGCGCTGTACGGGTCCTTCACGCTCTTCCGCCACATCCGCGTGTACAGGCTTTCCAAGACGTGCCCCAGCGAGGTAGCGTCCGCCTTCGTGATGATCAGCCCAAGCTGCGTGGGCTTGTCCAGCAGATTGTCTCGCCCCCAACGGTTCACGGCGGCATCCAAAAGCAGCAATGCCCCTGGGCACTTTTCGAGAGCGAGCCAGTTGATCATGTGCGTCTTGACAGTCCTCAGGCTGGGGCAGTTCATAAGTCCCCACTGTATGTTGTTCTCCAACCACGCCTGCACCTTCTCTGCCGAGGGGTCCCCGCCACCTGGCCCGCCGCTCTTCAAGATTTCCGCCGCACGTGCCACGATGTGCATGAGGTTCTGGTTCTCGACACCGAGCCAGGCGCGCAGGCGCTCGTGGCGGGCTCTCTGGTTGACAGACCACTTGAACTTGTTCTCCTCGATCTCCTCAGCCGCGCGCCCCGGGATCAGCACGAAATCGAAGGGCCAATCCAGAATCAAGTCCTCCAGCGCTTGTGCGGCCTTCGTGTTGCCTTCCTCTTTCGCCCGGTAGTAGGCCAGCCAGACAGCGTTGACCACGACGTCACTGCCCAGACGCTTGAACTTGCCGATCTCGGGCACAGCGGTCTGGTTCACGTTGGTGATCATGATGGGGATCTCGAACCCTTTCTCAACCTGCTTCGGGATGTTCCAAGGCCTGCCACCCTTGACCTGGCTTAGCGTCTCCACGATGCGCCGCTGTGGGTTACCCTGGGCTGTGCACTCGACGTCGCCAGCGCCCTCAAGAGAGTCGTTCGCTGTTTCAGCCGCGTCGTCCGTCGGCACGTTCGACATGAACGTGTCCGCAGCCACGTTCTCCACCTTGCCCACCGTGATATTCTCCTCCAGGAAACTGTTGTCGATGGGCGCCGTATACGCCAGGTTCAGATAGGCATTCCTGCGCTCGCCCTTCTCGTTACACTCTTCAATGATCCTGGCGAGCTTCTCCTGCAATGGAGTTCTCTCCTTGCTGTCCTTCTTCGAGATCTTCTTCGACTGGCCCTCCTGCGACTTGTCTGGCTTCTCCCTCTTCGGCTTCTCGGCCCTCTCGGCGACGCGCTTCGGAATGGTCTTGAGAAGCCGCTTGAAGTCAGTCTCGATGAGGGGGAAAACCTTGTCGGCCCAGAAGTCCTTGAACGGCTGCGCCGCGAAGCCGCTCATCGCACTCAGGCGGGTTGGTTCAGTTGCGGGCTGGCCGTTCCACTTCTCGCGCCTGTTGCAGGTCGGGCTGGAGCCGCGGTGGGAATGGAATTGGGCAATGATGGAAGAACAGGGGCCGTTGGAGCCGATGGAACGTCCAGAGGGCGGATAGGAAGCAGAGCGAAAATAGCCGCAACCAATTCTAGACGAACTCGCGGATGTCGGAAGTCGCCCATTCCCTCGAAGCAATGCGAAGATTAATGCATTTTCAGCGAGCGAGGGCGCCAAGAGCCTGTCGAGTTCTCCCCAGATGGCCTACCAGTTCTTGATGGGTGGGCCCAGAGATTTTGCAAGACCCCAGCGGCACCAAGAAATTCTAACTACCCTAAGGGCCTCAAGAGGGGATCCCAGAAACTCTATCTCCCCAGAGGGCCGCAAGAGAGATTGCCGGAAAATCCTCGCCCTTCGGGGCGTCAAGAGGAGATCCCAATCTTCAACGCGCTCATTTTTTGAGTCCTAGTAGATCCAGAACCCCATAAATCTGTTATGCTGTCGAGATTCGTTGCCAGGCCGAAGGTTTCGACTGACTGCGCTAGCCGATAGAACAGAGAACAGCTACAGCGCGCCCCCCCTCCCCCCCCGCCCTCGCGGCGGACAGCGTCGGATAATTCATGTAGTCGGGGGGGGGGAGCCCTGGGGGGGCCTGGAGCCATGGGGCGTTGATCCGATCGGCATAAGCCCGACACTTGCGCAAACGTCCAGTGGTGCCAGTGGGGGGGGGGGGGCGCGCGCTGCGGGGCGGGGGATGAGACGGCGCGCATGCTGCAGCCCACGCGGCCTCGCATCGAGCGCGCGCGTGGCATCGGGCCGACGGACCGTGGGAAGCAGCCGCGGGGGCGGCGTCCTGCAGGGCACAGAATGCAGATGAGGCCTAAGGATTAAGGGCGAGTCGGGTCGGGTCGTCGTCGCGTCGTCGTCGTCGTCACGGTCGTCGTCACGGTCGTCAAAATCTCTGATCATGTCGCCTCGCCCCCATCTCCCCCCACCCCTCCTCCCCCCATTTACTCCAACGCGCGGCGCGTGGCGGGCCCTCACCACGCTAGCAGCCCGCAAAATCGCGGTTAGTTTTGGGGTGGTGGCCGACGCGCATGTGAAGAAGGTTGCGCCTGCCATAGTGATCACTGCGGATCCCTGAACAGGGCGCGCTGAGCTTCCTGGAACATACACGCTCAGAGAAGCCGCCGCATACGGTGCAGATGTCAACGCTGCGATAGCGGGCCATCACGTGGCTGCTGCGGTACCCGAGCGCGCCAGCCGCGAGGGGCAAGATCCGGCGGAAGTGCGGTGCGATCCACGGCGCAGTGGCTGGCCAGCCGAATTCGTTGGCCTCAGACCCCTCGGGCACCTCCAAGGCTTGCCCCGCTGGCGCCGGCGGAGGCAGCCCAGGCTGCCCAGGCTGCACAGCGACAGGAGGAGGCTGCCCAGCGCAGCGACAGGAGTGCGGCCCCTGCGCCACCCGGAGCTGCAGCGGCGCCCACAGGGCCTGCGGCCGCAGCGCCACCACCACCAGCAGCTGGCACATGAAACGCATGCTGGAACACGGCGGCGGCCCCTGGGGCGCGCTGGTCGTCGCCGCCGCCGCCCACCACGACTCCATCTCCATTGTTGATGGTCACACCGCCCACCACGACTCCATCATCTCCATTGATGATCACACGAAGCTGGAGCTGGATGTGAATCGTCGTCGACGGCCCAGATGCTGCCATCGCGGCCATCGCGGCGAGCGTCGACGCCGCGTCGACGCCTGAGTCCGAGGCGGGGGGGGGTCGCCTGCTCAGGCTGAGGAGGAGTACAGCCGAAACACTGGACCTTCGCACTGCAGACGGCTGAGGCTGAGGCAGCGACGCCGACGGACGGTGACGACGACGACGGGTCACGGGCCATGGGCCACCGGCCACGGGGGAGACCGTCGGACCGTCGGGGGGCGCCGCACGATGACTCATCTGCGAGGGCCCTCCGTCGGGAGGCCCCTCGACCACTCGGCCCTCCCGACGGGAGTCGACAGCCAGGGCCCGAGAATCCGATCGCATGTTAGAGCTCCAATGGAGCTCTAACATCGTATGTTAGATTATGTTAGAGCTCCCTGGGAGCTCTAACATCGTATGTTAGAGCTCCGTGGGAGCTCTGAGGCGGCGGCGGCGGCGGCGGGTAGGTTAGAGCTACCAGGGAGCTCTAACATAGCATGTTAGAGCTCCCAGGGAGCTCTAACATGCTATATTAGAGCTCCCATGTTAGAGCTCCCTGGGAGCTCTAAAATACCGAGCTCCAACGGAGCTTTAACATAGCATGTTAGAGCTCAGTGGGAGCTCCCTGGGAGCTCTAACATGGTATGTTAGAGCTCCGTGGGAGCTCTAACATGGCTTGTTAGAGCTCCAACGGAGCTCTAACATAGCATGTTCGAGTATGTTAGAGCTCCCTGGGAGCTCTAACATGGTATGGTAGAGCTCCGTGGGAGCTCTAACATGGCATGTTAGAGCTCCAACGGAGCTCTAACATAACATGTTCCAGTATGTTAGAGCTCCCTGGGAGCTCTAACATGGTATGTTAGAGCTCCGTGGAGAGCTCTAACATTGCTTGTTAGAGCTCCAACGGAGAGCTCTAACATTAGCATGCATTCGAGTATGTTAGAGCTCCCTGGGAGCTCTAACATGGTATGTTAGAGCTCCGTGGGAGCTCTAACATGGCTTGTTAGAGCTCCAACGGAGCTCTAACATAGCATGTTCCGAGTATGTTAGAGCTCCCTGGGAGCTCTAACATGGTATGGTAGGGCTCCGTGGGAGCTCTAACATGGCATGTTAGAGCTCCAACGGAGCTTTAACATAGTATGTTAGAGCTCCCTGGGAGCTCTAACATGGTATGTTAGAGCTCCGTGGGAGCTCTAACATGGCATGTTAGAGCTCCAACGGAGCTCTAACATAGCATGTTCCAGTATGTTAGAGCTCCCTGGGAGCTCTAACATGGCATGTTAGAGCTCCGTGGGAGCTCTAACATGGCTTGTTAGAGCCCCAACGGAGCTCTAACATAGCATGTTCGAGTATGTTTGGGCTCCCTGGGAGCTCTAATATGCTATACCAGAGCTCCCATGTTAGAGCTCCCTGGGAGCTCTAAAATACCGAGCTCCAACGGAGCATTAACCTAGCATGTTAGAGCTCACTGGGAGCTCCCTGGGAGCTCGAGCATGGTATGTTAGAGCTCCAACGGAGCTCTAACATAGCATGTTCGAGTATGTTAGAGCTCCCTGGGAGCTCTAACGTGGTATGTTAGAGCTCCGCGGGAGCTCTAGCATGGCATGTTAGAGCTCCAACGGAGCTCTAACATAGCATGTTCCAGTATGTGGAGCTCTCACATGGTATGTTAGAGCTCCGTGGGAGCTCTAACATGGCTTGTTAGAGCTCCAACGGAGCTCTAACATAGTATGTTCGAGTATGTTAGAGCTCCCAGGGAGCTCTAACATGCTATATTAGAGCTCCCATGTTAGAGCTCCCTGGGAGCTCTAAAATACCGAGCTCCAACGGAGCTTTAACATAGCATGTTAGAGCTCAGTGGGAGCTCCCCAACCGTGGTAGCTCTAACATGATATATTCGAGCTCCAACGGAGCTCCTAACATGGTATGTTAAGAGCTCCGTGGAGCTTCTAACATGGCTTGTTAGAGCCCCAACGGGAGCTCTAACCTAGCATGTTTTCAGTAATGTTAGAGTTCACGGGAGTGCTCTAACATGGTATGTTAGAGCTCCGTGGGAGCTCTTAACAGAGCATGTTCCAGTATGTTAGAGCCCCCTGGGAGCTCTAACATGGTATGTGTAGAGCTCCGTGGGAGCTCTAACATGGGTATGTTAGAGCTCCAACGGAATCTCAACATAGCATGTTCGAGTCTGTTACAGCTCCCTGGGAGCTCTAACATGGTATGTTAGAGCTCCGTGGGGGCTCTAACATGGCTTGTTAGAGCTCCAACGGAGCTCTAAGATAGCATGCCCGAGTATGTTAGAGCTCCAGCGGAGCTCTAACATGGTATGTTAGAGCTCCGTGGGAGCTCTAACATGGTATGTTAGAGCTCCAACGGAGCTCTAACATAGCATGCCCGAGTATGTTAGAGCTCCAACGGAGCTCTAACATGGTATGGTAGAGCTCCGTGGGAGCTCTAACATGCTATGTTAGAGCTCCAACGGAGCTCTAACATAGCATGTTCCAGTCTGTTACAGCTCCCATGGGAGCTCTAACATGCTATATTCGAGCTCCCATGTTAGAGCTCCCTGGGAGCTCTAAAATACCGAGCTCCAGCGGAGCTTTAACATAGCATGTTAGAGCTCAGTGGGAGCTCACTGGGAGCGGTAACATGGTACATGTTAGAGCTCCAACGGAGCTCTAACATAGCATGTTCGAGTATGATAGAGCTCCCTGGGAGCTCTAACCTGGCATGTTAGAGCTCCGTGGGAGCTCTAACATGGCACGTTAGAGCTCCAACGGAGCTCTAACATCGCATGTTCCAGTATGTTAGAGCTCCCTGGGAGCTCTAACATAGCATGTTCGGGTATGTTAGAGCTCCAATGGGAGCTCTAACATGCTATATTAGAGCTCCCATGTTAGAGCTCCCTGGGGGCTCTAAATTACCGAGCTCCAACGGAGCTTTAACATAGCATGTTAGTTGTCAGTGGGAGCTCCCTGGGAGCTCTCACATGGTATGTTAGAGTTCCGTGGGAGCTCTAACATGGCTTGTTAGAGCTCCAACGGAGCTCTACCATAGAGTGTTCCAGTATGTTAGAGCTCCCTGGGAGCTCTAACATGGTATGTTAGAGTTCCGTGGGAGCTCTAGCATGGCTTGTTAGAGCTCCAACGGAGCTCTAACATAGCATGTTCCAGTATGTTAGAGCTCCCTGGGAGCTCTAACATGGTATGTTAGAGCTCCGTGAGAGCTCTAACATGGTATGTTAGAGCTCCGTGGGAGCTCTAACATAGCATGTTCCAGTATGTTAGAGCTCCCTGGGAGCTCTAACATGGTATGTTAGAACTCCGTGGGAGCTCTAACATGTTATGGTAGAGCTCCAACGGAGCTCTAACATAGCATGTTCCAGTGTGTTAGAGCTCCCTGGGAGCTCTAACATGGTATGTTAGAGCTCCGTTGGGGGCTCTAACATGGCTTGTTAAAGCTCCAACGAAGCTCTAACATAGCATGTTCCAGTATGTTAGAGCTCCCTGGGAGCTCTAACATGGTATGTTAGAGCTCCGTGGGAGCTTTAACATGGCATGTTGGAGCTCCAACGGAGCTCGAACATAGCATGTTCCAGTATGTTAGAACTCCCTGGGAGGTACATGGTATGTTAGAGCTCCGTGGGAGCTCTAACATGGCTTGTTAGAGCTCCAACGGAGCTCTAACATAGCATGCTCGAGTATGTTAGAGCTCCCTGGGACCTCTAACATGCTATATTAGAGCTCCCATGTTACACCTCCCTGGGAGCTCTAAAATACCGAGCTCCAACGGAGCTTTAACATAGCATGTTAGAGCTCAGTGGGAGCTCCCTGGGAGCTCTAGCATGGTATGTTAGAGCTCCAACGGAGCTCTAACATAGCATGTTCGAGTATGTTAGAGCTCCCTGGGAGCTCTAACATGGTATGTTAGAGCCCCGTGGGAGCTCTAACATGGCATGTTAGAGCTCCAACGGGGCTCGAGCATAGCATGTTCCAGTATGTTAGAGCTCCCCGGGAGCTCTAACATGCTATGTTCGAGCTCCGTGAGAGCTCTAACATGGCTTGTTAGAGCTCCAACGAAGCTCTAACATAGCATGTTCGAGTATGTTAGAGCTCCCAGGGAGCTCTAACATGCTATATTAGAGCTCCCATGTTAGAGCTCCCTGGGAGCTTTAAAATACCGGGCTCCAGCGGAGCTTTATTAACATAGCATGTTAGAGGTCAGTGGGAGCCCTCTGGGAGCTCTAACATAGCAGGTTAGAGTATGTTAGAGCTCCCTGGGAACTCTAACATGGAAAGTTAGAGCTCCGTGAGAGCTCTAACATGGCTTGTTAGAGCTCCAACGGAGCTCTAACATAGCATGTTCCAGTATGTTAGAGCTCCAACGGAGCTCTAACATAGCGTGTTCCAGTATGTTGGAGCTCCCTGGGAGCTCTAACATGGTATGTTCGAGCTCAGTGGGAGCTCTAACATGGCTTGTTAGAGCTCCAGCGGAGCTCTAACATAGCATGTTCGAGTATGTTAGAGCCCCCTGGGAGCTCTAACATGCTATATTAAAGCTCCCATGTTAGAGCTCCCTGGGATCTCTAAAATACCGAGCTCCAACCGAGCTTTAACATAGCATGTTAGAGCTCAGTGGGAGCTCCGTGGGAGCTCTAACATGTCTAGTTAGAGCTCCAACGGAGCTCTGACATAGCATGTTCGAGCATGTTAGAGCCCCCTGGGAGCTCTAACATAGCATGTTCCAGTATGTTAGAGCTCCCTGGGAGCTCTAACATGGTATGTTAGAGCTCCGTGGGAGCTCTAACATGGCTTGTTAGAGCTCCAACGGAGCCCTAACATAGCATGTTCGAGTATGTTAGAGCTCCCAGGGAGCCCTAACATGCTATATTAGAGTTCCCATGTTAGAGCTCCCTGGGAGCTCTAAAATACCGAGCTCCAGCGTAGCTTTAACATAGCATGTTAGAGCTCAGTGGGAGCTCCGTGGGAGCTCTAACATGGTATGTTAGAGCTCCGTGGGAGCTCTAACATGGCTTGGTAGAGCTCCAGCAGAGCTCTAACATAGCATGTTCGAGTATGTTAGAGCTCCCTGGGAGCTCTAACATGGTATAGAGCTCCGTGGGAGCTCTAACATGGCATGTTAGAGCTCCCAGGGAGTTCTAACATGGTATGTTCGCATCGAGCTCTAACATAGGATGTTGTTAGAGATCACTTGGAGCTCTATCATGGCATGTTAGAGCCCCCATGGAACTCTAACATGTGCAAGAGCCTCTTGGGAGCTCTAACGTGTTATGTTAGATTTCGATGTGAGGGTTGTGAACTCCTAACATGGTATGTTAGAGCTCGATGGGAGCTCTAGCATAGCATGTTAGAGCTCCCATCGAGCCGTCCCCCCCGCCGTCGTCGTCGTCGTCGTCGTCGTCGTCGTCGTCTTCACATCGCCCCCCCCCACCCCCCTCCTTTTAAGCGCACATAAGTAAGGAAACATGTCCGAACACGGCCGCGCTCTCGTGCGCTCCGTTGCCCTGTCCGTCACCTCGAGAACGAAGGCTTCCCCCTTGAAAGGCGGGGGCACAGGGGTGGGGCCCTGTCTTCGACCACGGTGAAACATGGGGGTGGGGCCCTGTCTTCGACCACGGTGAAACATGAACAGGGCGCGGCCCTCCCAGCCCTCGCGGGGGCGGCCTTGCTCCCCGGGGCGTGGTCGGGGATCAGGGGCGGAGGGGATTCAGGGACTTTTGAATTAGAACTAGAAGGCGGGGAGGAGGAGGAGGCGGAAAAGGATGGGGAGGAGGAAGGCTTCACCGCCCTCCACGCACCGCTGGCTTTCATATGTTAGATCTCCCAGGTAACTCTAACATAATATAACAACATTCTATGACAGAGCTCCGTTGGAGCTCTAACATGTCATGTTACAGCTCCCTGGAGCTCTAACATCATCTAACCACCCTAAGGGCCTCAAGAGGAGATCCCAGACATTCTATCTCCCCACATGGCCTCAAGAGAGATTGCCAGAAATTCCTCGCCCCTCAGGGCGTCAAGAGGAGATCCCAATCTTCAACGCGCTCATTGTTTCAGTCCTACTAGATGCAGAACCCCATAAATCTGTTATTCTTTCGAATTCGCTGGCCCGCTGCACGGGCGCACCGCGCGAGCGCGGCGAAGGAGCCAGCGCGCGAGCCAGGCTGCGCGCCTCCGACATCGGCTACCAGACGCCCATGCGAGGTCACTTGTCCTGCTGCTGAGCTCACTGGTACTCCTTCTTGTCCTGCTGCTTGAGCTCCTCCACTTTCTGATCGAGCTCCTCGACTTTCTTCTGCAGGTCCTGGAGCGCCTGTCCCTGTGCCCGCAGGAGGTCCAGAATATGATCCATCTTCTCGGCCATGTTGTTCTGCGCCATAAGGTGTGGAAAAGCGTTGGTCAAGAAATGGGGCATCGAGGTGATAACGGTGGTTAGCCCGTCCTGCTGCTGCTGCTGCGTAAGCTTCTGCTGCCACTGTTGTGCTCCTGCTGTTGCATCTCCTGCTGTTGCAGCTCCTGGCGACGACGCAGCTCTTGAGCTGTTCAAGCTTTTCCAGGTGTTCTCTCCTGCAGCTGTTCCAGCTTCTTGCTGATGGCCTTCACTTTGCCATTGCCACTTGGGCTTCTTCGACGACCTCCAATCATCCGCTTTATCGTTTTTCCGCTTCGGGGCGTAGCTCGAGTGGAACACCACAGCGTTCATGATCTTAGAGCACCATGCGGCCTTCTCCTCATCAGGACCCTGTGGACAAGCATTATGCCACCAGGGATGCTTATTCTTTACATTCTTGATGTGGTCCGCCGAAATCTGGTGCGTCGGGGCTGCCTATTTCTCGCGCGGTAAACAAAACCACCAGGGTTCCTTAGGTTCTCCACTCTTCTTCGAAACGCACTCGCGAACTTTTAGCCATGGCGCATCAACGGGTCCAGTGTCAGGGTCCATGATGACGGTTTCTGGACATGGGCCAGGCCTCCCTGCGCTGGCCCCCATTTCTGGCATGGCAGCCTGCAGGCGCTGCAAGAAGAAATGCCTTGGGCCGAGGTGCCTGCGCTACAGGAAAGCTGGGTGATCTGATAAATGGAACCAAGAGGGGTCCAGGAGGCTATTTTGTGGGTTCCCGAGGGGCAGGGCGATTTGAGGGATCCCCCTTCGTTGATCGATTTCCCTCGCATGGTAGAGCCCCCAGGGAGCTCTAGCATGGCACGTTAGAACTCCCAGGGAGCTCTAACATGTATTTTAGAATAGCTTCAGGGAGCTCGAACAAGCTATGTTAGATCTCCCTGGGAGCTCTAACATAGGATGTTAGAGCTCCCGTGGAGCTCTAACATGCTATGTTAGAGCTCCCGTGGAACTCTACCATGGCATGTTAGATCTCCCATGGAGCTCTAACATGCTATGTTAGAGCTCCCACGGAGCTGTAACATACGATGTTAGAGCCCCCAGGGAGCTTTAACACAATCTAACATGCTATGTTAGAGCTCCCACGGAGCTCGAACCTACGATGTTAGAGCTCCCAGGGAGCTCTAGCATACTATAACATGTTAGGTTAGAGCTCCATTGAGGATCTAACATACGATATTAGAGCCCCCAGGGAGCTCTAACATAGCATGTTAGAGCTCCCAGGGAGCTCTAACATAATAAACATGCTATGTTAGAGCTCCATTGGAGCTCTAACATACGATGTTAGAGCTCCCAGGGAGCTCTAACATGCCATCCTAGAGCTCCCACGGAGCTCTAACATACCATGTTAGAGCTCCCAGGGAGCTCTAACATACTGGAACATGCTATGTTAGAGCTCCGTTGGAGCTCTAACATACCATGTTGGAGCTCCCAGGGGGCTCTAGCATACTGGAACATGCTATGTTAGAGCTCCGGTGGAGCTCTAACTTACCATGTTCGAGCTCCCAGGGACCTCTAACATAGCATGTTAGATCTTCCAGGGAGCTCTAACATACTCTAACCTGCTATTTTATAGCTCCCTGGGAGCTCTAACATAGCATTTTAGAGCTCCCACGGAAGCTCTAACATGAGATGTTAGAGCTCCCAGGGAGCTCTGACATACTATAACATGCTATGTTAGACCTCCCACGGAGCTTTAACATACGATGCTAGAGCCCCCACGGAGCTCTAACATATTCAAACTTGCTATGTTAGAGCTCCCTGGGAGCTCTAACCCGCCGCCGCCGCCGCCGCCGCCGCCGCCCCTTAACCGTTTCACAGTCGATTGCGCAACGGTTAAGACCCCCCCCTCTCGCCAGGGGGGTGGCTTAACCGCGTCACAATCGATTGCGCAACGGCTGGGGGGGCGAGCCCCCCTGTCGACGCCAGAGAGGGGGTGGGCCTTAACCGTTCCACAATCGATTGCGCAACGGTTAAGGCCCGCCCCCCCCTCTCCGCCAGGTGGGGCTTCACTGGGGCGCGTCACAATCGATTGCGCAACGTTAAGGCACGCCACCCTGGCGAGCAGGGGGGGGGGGGGGGCTTTGCCGTTTCGCAATCAGGACATCGTTGCGCAACGGTTAAGACCCCCCCCCCCCCTCCTCTCGCCACGGCGGCGCTTAACCGTGGCGCAATCGCTTGCGCCACGTCATGCCCCCCCCGCGCCCCTCTTCGCCAGAGGGGGGGGGGGGGGGGCTTAGCCGCGCCGCAGCCGCCGCCCCTTAGCCGTTTCATTCACATCGATTGCGCAACGGTTAAGACCCCCCTCTCGCCAGGGGGGTGGGGGCTTAGCCGCGTCGCATTCGATTGCGGCAACGGTCAAGGCCCCCCCTCTCGGGGGGGGGGGCTTAACCGCGTCGCATCGATGCGCCACGTTAGACCCCCCCCTCTCGCCAGGGGGGGGGCTTCAGAGTGTCACAATCGGTTGCGCAAGCGGTTAAGAGAAGGCCCCCCCCTTGTCGAGAGGGGGGGCCTTAACGTTTCACAATCTTGCGCAACGGTTTAAGGCCCCCCCCCCTCTCGCCAGGGGGGGGCTTAACCGTGTCACAGTCGATTGCGCAACGGTTGAGGCCCCCCTGGCGAGAGGAGGGGGGGGGGGGGCCTTAACCGTTGCGCGATCGATTGTGAAACGGTTAAGGCCCCCCCCTCTCGCCAGGGGGGTCTTAACCGTATCGCGATCGATTGTGACATAACTTCAGGTCACCCGCGCCGAAGGGTATCTGACAGACAGTCACCACCCGACGCGACTGGAAGCACTTCGCCGACTGGGTCAGGCGCTCGAGAATTTGCGGTGTTCAGTCATGCTAGCCGCCCACAACCCCGCTCGAAATGTGTGCGGCTGTCGCAGCGGAGCGCTGGCCACAAAGACTCTGCCGATTCCGCGCAACCGTCCCCATCCCAGCCCCTTCCCATTCCCCTCACCACTGCCATCCCCCTGAGTAAGTCAACTGGCAACCTGAGGCCAGCGAGCTGGATGCCAGGGCCCCTGAACGAGTGTCACGTTCCTAAGATGAGACGCACGAGAGGACAATACCACACACAATACATGTACTTCGTGTTGATATGTGTGCTAATCATATACAAACACACACACACACCTCAGTCGCGCAGCCAAGCCGGCTCAGCATCAAGGCAAACCGCAAGACAAACCAAGTCCGCACAGCGTCAAAGCGTATGCGGGCGGCCGCACAGGCGTGCCACTGTTACAGTATAGGCAAACTTCAGGTCACCCGCGCCGAAGGGTATCTGACAGACAGTCACCACCCTACGCGACTGGAAGCACTTCGCCGACTGGGTCAGGCGCTCTCTAACTTGCGGTGTTCAGCAGTCATGCTAGCCGTTCACAACCCCACTCGAAATGTGTGCGGCTGTTGCAGCGGAGCGCTGGCCACAAAGACTTTGCCGATTCCGCACAACCGTCCCCATCCCAGCCCCTTCCCATTCCCCTCACCACTGCCATCCCCCTGAGTAGGTCAACTGGCAACCTGAGGCCAGCGAGCTGGATGCCAAGGTCCCTGAACGAGTGGCACGCTCCTAAGATGAGACGCACGAGAGGACAATACCACACACAATACATGTACTTCGTGTTGATATGTGTGCTACTCATATACAAACACACACACACACACACCTCAGTCGTGCAGCCAAGCCGGCTCAGCATCAAGGAAAACCACAAGACAAACCTAGTCCGCACATCGTCAAAGCGTATGCGGGCGGCCGCACATGCGTGCCACTGTTACAGCATAAGGCAAACTTCAGGTCACCCGCGCCGAAGGGTATCTGACAGACAGTCACCACCCGACGCGACTGGAAGCACTTCGCCGACTGGGTCAGGCGCTCGATAACTTGCGGTGTTCAGCAGTCATGCTAGCCGCCCACGACCCCACTCGAAATGTGTGCGAGGGTGCCGCGTACTCGAATTGTGTGCGTATCTGTTGCATAGCGGAAGGCAGGGCATCTTTTTCATCCGAGAGGCGCATCTGTGCAGGTCGGCCAAAACTGGCGCTGACAGAAGCAATGCCTAAACCAGAACTGGCGTGTCGCAGTCGACTGTTGCAGTCTACCAGAAGCGCGCTCGGAGAGGCCCCGCGATTTACTGTGACAGTCTGTGCAAGCTGGCAGCTGCTCCCAGACGCGGGCTGCTCCCACCGAGGCTCGCAGAGTTGCATTGCCTCGTCAGGGTTCGTGTAATAAATGGGCGCGACTCTGTCGTACAGCGTTTTTGGGTGCGGGCGATTGTAGTAGTTGCCATGGTACTGCACCTGCACGTCCACGAGGATCCCGAAGATGTGCTCCCTGAAACAATAACCATTGATGTACTGCCTGATGCCGCCGATCCAGTACTTGTACTCGCGCCTGTGGAAGTCCCACTCTGCCTTAATCACAATGTGCGCGTAGTATTGGTGCATCGGTTGCACCAGGCAGAAGACGATGTCTCCTTTCTCCGCGGTGGACGCCTCCTTCACGACGCAGCCAGGGCCCGCTTCCGCTGTTACCGCTTGGATGGGGTGAAAGGTGCAGAAGTCGTGCGATCGCACAAGAGGCCACATGGAGTTTCCCGAGCTCGGGTACCACACGGGGAAGCCGGCTAGGAGGTACTCATGTATCATATTGTTCCTCTCTGCCCGCAGCTTTAATTCCAGCATCCAGTCCTCGGCCAGCGTCCAGTCCTTGTGGAACACGGGAATGGCCTCGTGCGGGGACGACAAAACAAAGGGTGGAAGGCGCTTCGGCTTGCTCTGCTCGACGACTGCGGCCTCCTCGGGGGGCAACTTGGCGATGGACTTGTAACCTTTGGACTGCTCCGCCGTCTGACCGACCTTTGCACGTAGTGGGAAGGCTGACGTGGCTCTTGCAGCTATGCGGGCATTCTTCGTCGTCTGTTCCGCCTGCCGCGCAAGAAGTTTCCCGCGCTCGATAGGCTCCTCGCTGTGCTTCATCACGGTGGCAGAAGAAGCCGTCGTCGCCCGTGCGGCTGACCCACGTGGAGCCTGGGATAAGAGCTGGCGCCGCTCCTCAGCCTCCATGTGTTCCTGCCGCGCTCGCTCTGGCTCGGGCTTGTAGTGGTCCGCCTCTTGTCGCAGCTGCTCTCTCGTCATCGGCGGCGGCGGCGGCGGCGCGACCCTGCCCGATAAAGCGATTGGCCGTGGCGGGCGGGAGGGCATCCGTTTCGGACGAGGCTGGCCCTCCGCGGGCGTGTCACTGACCCTCTTCGCTGGCGCGTGCTTGGCCCACGGAGTCTTTTGTCTCCAATCATCCTCCTCCTGCCGAAGCGGAGATGTGAGAGGAGCACCCATCGCCGTGCCGTGACAGGAGCATCCCGCGCCGTGCTGCGGGTGCGCTCTCTGCCTCTGCGGGTACGGTCACCAGCCTCTCGGGGGGAGTCGCTGTCGGAGATCACAATCGTGTGGTGCGGATCACCCGACTGCTCGGCCTGGGCCCGCGTTCTGTCGGCCTCCGACGGAAGCTCCGTCAGCCTGAGCCCGCTCCTCGCCGCCATCGGCGGGCCACTAGCGCCTGCGCCCTCACGAGCTGTTGCTGCCTCTCGCCGCCCGCTTGATGACGCTGTTGCAGCCAACTGGCGCTGGCGCGGCGACGCCTCTCTCTGGCGACCCTGGGCGTTTGACAGGCGCCGCTGCTGCAAAGGTGCAGATCCCAGTGGTACCGTACACACTCTTCGATCCCAGTCGCCCGTGGCGGGTTCCGACGCTCCCAGTCTATCATCTGAGTGTTCCACCTGATCTCCTCATCGCTCAACTGCCTGCGTGCGGTCGCGTCCAGGCATCCGTAGGGTCTCTCCTGGCCCTCCCAGACTCCTGGACGGTCGAAGATCATCATGCCGTCATTGTCCAACTGCTGCTGCTTATGTTGGACCCAGCGCAGGCGGCGCTCATGATGATCCAACGCCTCATCGTGTTTGCCCTCCTGGCGCGCCAACGTGATATTCAACTCGCACCGCTCCCTCTGGCTCCGCAAGCCTTTGCGATGGTTGAGCAAGTACTCCCAGCTGCCGACCTGAAGATGGGAGCTCTACTAACAACATCCCATGTCAGAGCTCCCACGCAGCTCCTACTAGCCAAAACTGGAGTAGCTGTAGTACAATTCGACGTCTAACTTGATATGTTACACCTCCCTGGGGTATCCCCAGGGAGGTGCAACATGTCAAGTTAGACGTCGACGTGTACTACAGCTCCTCCAATTTTGGCTAGTAGGAGCTGCGCGGGAGCGCTAACATGGCATGTCAGAGCTCCCTGGGAGCTCTAACATCCTGTAGCATGCCATGTTAGATCTCCATGGGAGCTCTAACATGGTATGTTAGAGCTCCAATGGAGCTCTAACACCCTCTAACATGCCATGTTAGAGCTGCCATGTTAGAGCTCCCTGTGAGCTCTAACATCATGTAGCATGCCATGTTAGAGCTCCAGGTGAGCTCTAACATGGCATGTTAGAGCTGCAATGTAGCCCTAACATCCTCTAACCTGCCACGTTAGAGCCCCATGGGAGCTCTAACATGGCATGTTAGAGCTCCATGGGAGCTCTTATCAGACAGGGGGGGGGGGTACTACAGCTAGCCCAGACTTGGCTGGTCTGACCTGGCGCCCTCTGCCCTTGCCCTTGCGCCCCAGCTCTGGCATGGCAGCCTGCAGGCGCTGCAAGAAATGCCTTGGGCCGAGGTGCTTGCGCTACAGGAAAGCTGGGCGTGCTCTACCTCTGCAGCGGCTGTCGCAGCGGCTGTCGCAGCGGCTGTTGCAGCGGCTGTTGCAGCGGCTGTTGCAGCGGCTGTTGCAGCGGCTGTTGCAGCGGCTGTTGCAGCGGCTGTTGCAGCGGCTGTTGCAGCGGCTGGTGCAGCGGCTGTTGCAGCGCTGTTGCAGCGGCTGTTGCAGCGGCTGTTGCAGCGGCTGTTGCAGCGGCTGTTGCGGCGGCTGTTGCAGCGGCTGCAGCGGCTGTTGCAGCGGATGTTGCAGCGGGGAAGACGGCCTCGTCGCTGCTCCTGCCTCGTCCTGCTCCCCCCTCCTCCTTCAGCCCCATCACCCCCCTCATCCCCCTCCTCCTGAGGGCGGCCCTGGGCGCCCGATGCTTCCCACCCCCGCCCTCCCACCCTCGCCGCCGACAACCGCCGCCACGGGCAACAGCAGCCCCCCCCCCCCCATCGGCGACCTTCAGGTCCCCAGCGGCGGGCAGCGCCGCCCGCGGCAGCGGCGCCCACTGAGGGGCGCAGGGGGGGAGGTAAGGTCGGACGACGTTGGGCGGCGCTCTTTTTCAACAAACTATGGCGCGGCCATGGTGCCTGGGCACAGTGCTGCGACCGTCGCGTCGAAACGCGGCACCCAGTTCCTCGGGCTGTTGTAGAGCTGTTTAACAGCTCTGTCAACACCCGCTTCTTCTCCCGAGCGGCACAGCACGCAAGTTCGCTGCACCAGGCGGGGATTGGCCTGCCTCTTGAAGAACTTGCAGAGCTTCTTGGGGCTCTTGTAATAGATCACACACCCACTCGGCGTCTGGGCAAGCGCTCGCAAAACGTGGGGCAGTGCAGGCAGGTCTGCCGCGAGAGCCTCTGTTACAGCCACGTGGTAGCTCTTGCTCGAGTTCCGAAGCTTCTCCGTGTACTGGATGCCCTTTGGAGAATCCTCCCGTGCAAAGTCAGTCGGCGTTGTGAAAAAAAGCTCCCGTGAACGCTGCTACGATCTGGGCGGCGATGCAATCGGTTTCAGCTGTTGGCGCCAAGACTACGCTCCCCTTCTTCTTCCCCTGGGCCGTATGACTGGCAAGATAGTCCAGGAACTCCACGGGGTCCTGAAACACCTTGAAACGCAAGCGCTGCGCCTTCTTGCGAGCGCCCCCATCTACCATGCGAGCCAGCATGAGCCCAGCGGGGCGCGGGGGGGGCAGCAAGTAAGCGTCGCGGCCCGCAGCTGGCTTGGCACTACTGCGCAGGACTTTCTTCTCTCGGGTGCTCCTGGCCTTGGCGGCGGCCTTCGCCCCTCCAAAATTGCGCTCTCGGATCTTGACCCCCCGCTTGGCGACGGCGGCGACGACTTTTGCAGCGGGCCCGACTGGATCTGCGCCGCTCGCCTGGGCCGCCTCCTGAGCCGGCGCAGCGAGATCGGGGGCGCCCTCCGCGAGGAGGCGGGCGCGCTTGCTCAGGGAAGCGGCCGCCATGGCGTCGACGGCAGCTGCTCGCCTGCGCCCGAAGCCTACCTCTGTCCGACGTGCTGCCCCAGGCTCCCGCGTGCTTCCTTTGTCGCGCCTCTCGGCCCTCCTCAGCGGCACGATCTTCCCCTGCGCGAACTCATGTAGCTTGAGCACATGGCTGTGCCAACGACTGGCGGCAGAGCTGCTCTCGTCGTTGCCGCCCAGCCACGTGCGCAGCAACCTGCTGGAGGGCGCCTGGTCCACGAGCGTGCACTCCTCGACGGACACGTCGAGGAGCCGCGCCCTCTCGGGGCAATGCACCTCCGAGAAACGGCGGAATCGCCTCTCCAAGTTGCCCGTGCTCGTTTTCCATACAAGGAAGAGCTCCACGAGGCGACGGCCGCTGGGGAGCTCGGGCCACCCCACCGCAGCGCGGCCCCAAGCCTGCCGCGCGGTGCCCCCGTTTCGATGATGCACCTCGGCACGGGGCAACATTTGCCGCAGCTGGGAGATTGCCTTCTGCTCGGGGAGGTCTGCCGCCTGGCAGATGCGCTTCAAAATGGCCTCGGCTTCTGTTGCATGCTCTGCTGTTGCAGACAGGGGCAGGGGGGGGGAGGCAAGCGAAAGGCTGTAAAGGCGTGCAACCAAGAATGCTCTGGCCGATATAGCTTTCATGTTCTCCTTCACATTGGCCACGATCCCCTGCGCTCGTCGAAGAGCCGCGTGGACGGCTTCGCGGGCTCGGGGCTCCGTGCTCCAATCGCCGATACCAGCGGTCTGGACGCCAGTGCCGCACAAAAACCGCTTCGTGGCCTTCAGAAACTTGAGGGTGACGCCAGTAAACGTGTCGGGGATGGCCAGAATATTCCCCTGGACGAACAATGTATCCAGCTTGGAGAGGAAAGCGGCGGCCCTGGATTGAACGCTGGCAGCGTCGGGGTTGCTCTTGTCTCCGGTGGCGACCCAGGAGTAGTGCTCCGCGCTCAAGTCGGCCGGCAACCCCCCCAGGAGCAGGCGCGAACTGTTCTCGCCCCCGAGCCCTTCCAGAATATGTCGGGCGAGAATGCGCCGATCTTTGTCATTCCCCTGGGACTCCGCTGCGAGCGCCTCGAAAATGGCTTCCCAACGCCGACTTTCCCGTGCGTAGGGCTTCGCCCGACTGTTGAAACGTTGGGGGGCCCAGCCGAAGTTTTTGACGAACGCAGTGCCGTCGCCCACCAGCTGCTGCTTCCCGAGTGTGTTGCGGAACACGGTGGAGGTAGTCAGGAACTTGGCCAGACTTGGCGGCTTCTTACCCGTTACCAGCAGCTCGTCCGCGGTCGTTATTTCGCTGTCTCCTTTCATCGAATTGGCCAGAACCTTCTGGGGCGAGTGAGACTCGTCCCGCGCGTGAAACGCCAGCCCAGGGAACGTAGTTGTTGCAGCCATGGGTACACTTAGATCCGCCCCATCGCTGCACCATGCCCGAGTCTCCTGTCGCACATGCTTGGACAAGTCCCCGTCCACCTCCCCGCCTGCCGTCTGGCACGCGCGACGGACGCACTCCTCCAGCATGGAAGCCTTGCCGTCGCAGTCCATGTCCCGCGGGAACTCCCGCATCCCGATCACCCGATCCACGATCCAGGGCCCTCTGGGGCCCAGCTGTTCCAACCAGCTTGCCTGGAGACCGTAGCTTGGGAGGAAGTCCAAAGCCTTCGGGATCGACCACAGCGCGGTGCCAATTTCGACTTGGCACGTGCGGTCGAGGCCGTCCGCAGCCAAACGAAAAACAGCACCATGTCTGAGGATCCTCTGCGTGATGATCTTCTCGTGCTGAGCCATGGTGGTCACCAGCCTTCGGCGCTGCCGACTAGACTCCAAAACTTGGCGGTCGCCCCCAACGAACGCATCCCGCCACACGTCGAAACTACTGAAGAACTGGTTGTCTCCAACATTGCACGGGTGGCGACCACTGCGCGGCAACCAGGGCGCTGGTCGGCGTTGCGGACGACGGCGGGCGCAGGCGCCACGGCTGTTGCAGCTGCTGCAGCTGATGCAGCCGTTGTGGAGAACACAGACACGGGGAGACCCTGGTGCGCACCTTCCGCTCGAATCCGCTCTTTCCACGCCGCTTCTGCTGCCTGGTGCTCCTCGCACTGTGCATGGCGCACGAGGTTTTCCTTGCGTTGGAAACTCGCGGATCTCTGGCCTATGGTGGAAATGCAGCGAGCGCCCTTGAACGCCGAGCAGAACAAGCAGACTGCAAATCTACCACCAACGCAGCCTATCCAAGTTTCACTCTTCAGTGTTACTGGATTCGTCGCAGACATCGAGGCGCTCCATTTCTCTTTGTTCTTCCAAAATTTGCAAGCGCCGCAGGTGGAGACGTGCTTTGGGTAGTCGTGGCTGGCGACGTGCTCCTCCAGGGTCATGGACAACGAAGGCGGGAACTTCTCGACTACTTTGCTCGGGGCGGCCTTCGCCTTCGCTCTTGCAGCCGCGGCTGCCTCGCTGCTGGAGCCGGTGTCCTCTTCGGAGCCGCTGTCGGAACCGCTGTTGGAGCCGCTGTCCTCTTCGGAGCCCGCTGCGTCGGCAGCGGCCACGGCAGTTGCTGCAGCTGCCACGGCCGATTCTGCGTCCGAGCTGTTGCAGCTGCCACGGCTTGGCGAAGCTGCCCTCGACGCGGCCGCAGGGCTCGGGCTCGGGCTCGGCGAAGCTGCTGCCCTCGAAGAAGAAGCAGGGCTCGGCGAAGCTGCCCTTGAAGAAGAAGAAGCAGGGCTCGGCGAAGCAGCTGCCCTCGAAGAAGAAGCATGGCTCGGCGAAGCTGCCCTCGAAAAAAGAGGGGACGACGAGGCTGGAGGGCTCGGGGAAACCGCCCCAGGGGACGACGACATTATTTAATAATGTCGTCGTCCGCCGTCCGCTTGAGCCAAGTCCTACTGATGATGATGATGATGATGATGATGATGATGATGACGATGGTGATGGTGATGGCGATGCTGATGGTATGGATGGTGATGATGGTGATGATGGTGATGATGATGATGATGATGATGATGATGATGATGATGATGATGATGATGGGGACGGTGATGATGGTATGGTGAGGGCGGTTGTGATGGTGATGATGGTGATGGTGATGATGGTGATTCTGGATGTGATGAGCACCACCATCATCACCATCACCATCGCCACCACCATCAGCACTACGATTTGATAACCACCATCATTACAATCGTCGTCGGCATCAAAAACCATCGAAAACCTAAAAACACTCAACCGACTCAACCTATTTTCGCCTTAAATCAAGCCAGGCTCTGCTCGAGGTTTCAGCGGAGGCAGCAGCGGCGAGGGCGCGAGGGGCCCCAATGATGCCAGCCCGAGCAGTTCGAGATCAGCATCGGCCCACGCACTGGCCTTTCCGCATGTGGCGCCTGTTCTGCATCGCGGGTCGCGGCCAGGAGGATCCACGCAGGCGCCTGGCTGGCCCTGGCCGCCGGATCCCGCTGGCGCGCGTCGACTACCTGTTCCTCGGGGGCGTCGAGGGCGACCCGCTCGCGGCACTCGACATCCTGGAGCACCTATCGAGGGCGATCGAGCGCGCGCAGGTGAACGCGAAGGGGCCGGCGGACTACGCCGTGGCGGTGACTGCCGCGGCGACGCCCATGTGGGGCCTCGACCGCGTTCTCCCCGGCGCTGATGGCGAGCCCGCCATCCAGGCGCTGGTTCGAGCTGCGCAGTTGGCTCGCGAGGAGGAGGCCATTCCGCGCAGTGGGCCCTGGCGGGACCCCGAGAGCAAAGGAGCCATCGAGAACGCCGACAAGATGGTCGAGGCCATGTTCCGGGGGGGGGCGTGCCCTGGGTCAGAAGAGTCAAACATCACAAACAAAATGCAGTTTAAAATTGATGCGTTCGGGCCGACCACGGTTCGCTTCAGTTTGACACCGTCGGGGTGTACAGATGCACGCAGGCATTGCGATGCACGTGCTGGTGGCTCACGCAGGCACATGCTCGCGCACGTTAGTAGCGGGGGGGCCCTTTAGAATAATATATAAGCCATGCCAGGCAGCACACAGGCATTCTAAGATGCCATTGCCGCGCAGGCGCTGCTGCGGATCAGCGCCTAGTTGTCGCGCAGGCGCGGCGGCGACCTTGGGGGGCAGGATGTGTCCGCCCGCGCGCCATCTTGACTGGCATCGTGTTGGCGCAACCCGCCCGTCGGGAACTTCCGACACAAGAACGAGATTCGCGAAGCATGACGCGCAAACTATCGCGCCCCGCCTTGCGGCGCAAGCTATCGCGCCCCAGTCGCGCGGCCGAGGCAATTTTGCAACGTGTGCCATATTTCCCTGGCTCACGTAGATTTTCTGCGGTCTCGGCCCGATGGGTGGGGGGGGCGTACCTTGGCGCGCAGAAGTATTGGGTGGCCGAAATATTCTTGCCAGCGCCAAAGTATAAAATCAGATTCCCCCGGTGCAGGCCCCCCCTTTTTGCTGTCGGCTAAGCGGAAGAGTGGCCCGTCGCCGAAGTGACTTGTGTTGCGGGCGCCTTGGGGTCCGATGATGAGCGAGCGCGACGCGGTAGCAGCGTCTTGCGCGCCCGGGTTTGGCCTCCCCGCGGCTCCCGAAAGTCGCGCACCCAAGGTCTCTTTTGCCTTTTGCCTGGGGTTACTCTTGCGCGTGGCCGACGGCGTTGGCGCCAATGCGCAGGCGTCTAAGAGGTGCCGGCGCCCCCCCTTCCCTGGCGGACGCTGGCGGAGGGGGCTGGGCCCAGTTTGGAGGGGGGCCCCGCTTGCAGCCTCCGCGCGCGGGCAGGCCCCGCAGCGGCGGGCAGCTGCCTTGGGCGGCCTCTCTGCACGGGGCCCAGTTGTTCTTGGAAACGACAGGGCCATTTTTGTTATCCGTTTTCCCATTCCAGTTCAATCATTATTTTGGGATTGCGTTTCTGGCTCGCGCGTCAGTCCCGGAACCATTTCTGCCTCAACCACTACTTGGTGGGTCTTCGTTGCGAGGGGGCAGCGCCCCGCGTCGCCGAGGCGCCCGGCTCGAGCGGTTGACGGCCGATTCCGCGCCGCGCCGACGCGCAGCCCACCCGCGGGCCGCCATTGGAAGCAGGCGCCGCGCCCCCCCTTCCACGACAGCCTCCGCCCCATCCTCGGAGGCCTCGACCCGGGCCCTAGCGCTGTGCGCAGCGTCAGCGGCGAGCTTGGGATCGGGTGCTCATGCGCTTAGACCGCGCCAGAGCAATGACGGCGATGCATTGGTCCTCTCAGCATCGGGCTCGTTTGTCGACGGCTCCTCCGCCGAACTCGCGCGCCGCGCGGTTCCCAGGGGGCCGCTTCCCTCCGCCGATGGATTGGCGCGCGCCAAATGCAGTTCCCCCGCGCGCCTGCGCACATGGGAATAGCTTATCCGTGGTGGTGCCAGAATTGCCGTCGCCAGTGCAAGCGCATGAGCATGCCTGCCCCGTCCGTTGTCCTCTCCGGGGGGCACGGGGCCATGGCCTTGGGGCGTTCGCACAGACAGCTTGACGTCGCTGCAGCCTGGGCGCCTCGCCACGGCATCGCGGCGCCTCCCCCGACGCCCTCTGCAGCGGGATTGGCTGCTGCGCATTCGACCCAGTCTTCGGCGGGACGTCCGTCGGAGTCGGAAGAGCTTGCAGGACCTGGGGGGAAGTTCAACGCGATCCGGGAGACTCCAAGGCAGGTGGGCCTCCAACCAAGAGCGCCCCCAAAAGATGCCATGGTTCCAGAAGCTGCGGCTGCCCCTCAGGCGACGCCCAGAGCCACGGCAGGCACGCCGCCAAGTCCGCCGCCGCTGGCTCAATGGCATTTCGCCAGGCTCATCGACCTATCGCCGAGCAGTTAGGGCCCTGCAACGGCGGCTTCTGCCCCAAATCTTTTTGAATCCTCCGCCCCCAGCTCTCCCTCGCAGCGCCAATTTGGGGGGCTCCGGATCAGAGAATCAGCATCGCCTTTCGGGGCTCTCCCCGACGTGGGTCCAAGGGGTATCCTTTCAGACGAGTTGCCTCTGCCTCCCTCGATCTCCCTGACTGAAGCGCAGCGCTCGGCATGGATCCCTCTTCCATCGGATCCGGAACAGCCAGAGAAGCACCTTCGAGCCCGAGGAGGAGGAGGAGGAGGAGGAGGAGGAGGAGGAGGA
>CAUYUJ010014154.1:0-132500 GCA_963575745.1 Prorocentrum cordatum
TGCGAAGATCTACCGCCAGAAGCAGGCGCGCGCGCCGCCGAAGCCTGCGAAGGCTGCGAAGGCTGGCCGGAAGTCCTGATACATCATTTTTTGTGCTGCGGATGCGAGAGGCGCTCCAGAGACAGTGCCCGAGAGCCCTCCCCGGCTGAAATTTCGAGAAAATCCAGCCCCGGTAACCGACCAAGTACCGTCCAAATTGCCGTCCAACTTGGACGCAACTTGGACGCGTCCAAGTTGGCGTCCAAGTTGCATCAAACCCTATATATATATATATATATATATATATGAAAAACATAAGAAACTCATACCCCAACATCCCAGGTCCACCGCCCAAGTACCGCCCAAGTACCGTCCAAGTACCGTCCAAGTCCCGTCCAAGTCCCGTCCAAGTCCCGTCCAAGTCCCGTCCAGGCCCGTCCAGGCCCCGTCCAGGCCCCGTCCAGGCCCCCATCCGCCCTACAAGGCGATGTTGCCCTCCCGCTATGGTTGGGGATCCCGTTTACGCTGTGCTCTAACGTGAGAAGGAGGATGAGGAGACGGTTCAGGAGGAGGAGGAGGCGGTGGAGGAGGATGAGGACGAGAAGGAGGAAGATGAGGGGGTGGATGATACATGTGATGCGGGTAGTGAGAAGGATGAGAAGGGGGAGAACGAGGACGTGGAGGATAAAGATGCTGAGGATGTGGAGGATGATGTGGATGCTGAGAAGGGGAGAGGAGGATGATGAGGAGGAGTAGGAGGAGGACGAGGAGTCTGATGAAAATGGCGGTGAAATCAAGGAGGATCGGATGAGGAAGAGAAGGAGGATGAGGAGGAGGATGACGATGAGGAGCAGGAGGAGGAGGATGAGGAGGCGGAGGAGGAGGGAGGGGGGAGGAGGATGTGGAGGATGCCGATGTGCTGAGTATGAGGACGAGGAGGATGATAAGGATGACGAGGGGGAGGGCGAGGAAGAGGGGGGCGGCGGCGTATGATGCCGCCCTCGACGCCGACGCAGACGACGGCTTGGCCCAGTGATGCAATTTGAGACCTCTCGCATCAAATCGCAGGAAGTGTGGCGAGTGCCGCGCGCGCACGAAGGCTCGTCTGGGGTGTGGCCTTTGATTTAGGTGCTCGGCGGCGGGACACTTTTAACACGGTGTGCACGCATAGTGCTATGGTCCCGACCGCCTCCCGCTTTGCAGGCACCGATCGCGTGAGCACTCGCTGTGGGGCCACTCCTGTAGCTTGTTGTGCCGAGAAGAGAGACGACGCGCGCGTGTGCGTGCGCGTGTGAGCAGCATCGCCATACGTTCAGCTGGATATGCGCGCCACACGTAACACTCATCCAAGGTGGTCACGGTATACGCCTGGAAGCAATCGCACACCACGCATTACGTGCACCACCGTTACATGGTATACGACACGGGCGCGTGCGATGACACGTGCGGACGCGCGTAACCAGTACCGCATCGTAGCAGGAGAGGTGGATGAGGAGGACGACCATGATGATGACAGGGCGATGCAGAGGATGAGGATGAATGCGCACGGACGGATGATGAGTAAGAGTGGTGACGGCGAGACACACGTATGCACGAATGAGTCGGCACAACAAGCAGCGTTTTTTTCAGAGCTCGGGCGAGTTCGTCGAGAGCGGACCATCTGGCAGCGCAAACATGCCAGCTGGGAATGAGTGGCATCGCGCGTTGCTTGGGGAGGGTGCTTTGAGAAGGTGTCAGTAGCCACGGGCCCTTTGCGAGCGCTCATACTGTTCCCGATACCCTAACGACAATGCCCCCCAAGAAACGCAAGCGATGGCAACCGTCCCCTGATGGGGCCACTCAGCGTTCCGCGGGGGCGAAGTTGTTTGACCATTTGCTTGGTATCTACGTGTCTGGGAAACAGATGAGCGCTAAGGATCTTGCCATTGGGTGCCATTATGCAAGCGAAGCAGGGACCAAGGGTGCCTATTGGAGCTCCTGGGGGCTCCCACCTGGACGGCCTTCTGGGAGGTACAAAGAACATGTGGACCGCAGATTGCCAAGTCTTGGGGCGATGATGAAGGTTACGATTCCAATGAATGTTCGTGGGCGTGCGCATCTAACAAAAGCCCCAACAGACGTGCAATTGGTTTACGAATCGATTTCGGAGGAAGTGCAGCTAGATTCCGAATGCCAGGAAATACTCTTGAATGGAACGCACGATGAATACTGCGTCATGCAAACTCGTGCCTATCAGAATCATGCACATGTCCAACAATGTGTAGACCAGACGGGTAAGTGGCCCCTCCCCATCGCAGTGTACGCAGATTCTGTGCGGTACTCGCCGCTGCACGCTGGCCGGACGGACAGCGTCCTCGGTGTGAGTATTGTCAATCTGTTGACCCAGAAGAGGCATTACGTTGGCTTCTTGCGCACGCTTGATAAATGTGACTGTGGATGTGGTGGGCACTGCGCGACGTACGCATTCATGAATGCATTAGAATGGCAACTGAAAGCTCTCATCGCTGGTACCGTGCCAGACGTCCTATACGATGGTACCCCGTGGGACGACCCCCATCAGGCTGGTAAAGATCTTGGGTGCAAGGCCGTGTTATTATATATCAAGGGGGATTGGGCGGAATTCTCTCACACACATTTGGGTTGGCGGGATGGCAGAGCCTGTATAATCCATGTCCATGCTGCACGTCGCCCCACGACTCATTACACGTGTACTACCCTGGTTTCTTATCTACCGATGGCATGCCCTTCCCGCACCGTTCTCAAACATCGTATTCGGAATCGTGCAGCAAATGTGAACATGTAATAAAGATCGATTCAGAAGAAAAACGAGCCCACATTCTGAGTATGATTAGTTTCGTGGAATCAGATTCAAAAAAAATGGGGGGACTATCTGTAGTGAGAACACGTGCTGGTGTGCCGCTCGAGATAGGGGATGTTTTGCTTCCTTCGCCTACGCTGCTCGACATCAGAGATGTATGGGCTAAGGACTTGCCGTTCGAGTGTACTTTCTGGAGGGTTCGGCGGGACGCCGCGGGCGTGTCAGTGGACCCCGTCACCCACCGCTGTCCGATATTTTCAGATGCTCTGGGAGCCTCTCCTGCAAGCGCGCTTGCTTTGGACGTGCTGCATACCGTGCATCTGGGTGTGACACAGCGCCTGGGGTCAGCGATTTTGTTGCGGATCGTAGAAGCCAATGTGTACAATAAACGGTCGGTGTCACAAAGAGTGAGAGCAATGGAGGCGGACATGCACACATGGTATCAACATGAGAACATCCCGCATGAACAAAGAATGGGTAGGCTTACGTGTGGTATGATGGGGTACGGGCTCAAAATCAAAAAGCCACGAGGGGCTCCCCACCCTGGTTGCCCAATGAAGATCAAAGGTGCTGAAATGCATGTTCTCATCCAGTTTTGCAAACATCTATTGCAGGATCACTTCGATAAAGTTAAATGTGCTGGGTCTCTCATGCAATCCCTGGACGCGCTGCTGACATGGACCAGGATTACCAAAGATATGCCAGCTCGGCCAGGTATCGATGAATATGTGTGTGCATTGGAGGCCGCATCGCGTGTGGTCACGCACGCAAAGCAAGGGTGCGTGAAATTGACCCCCAAGTGGCACCTGTTTTGTCATTTAACCCACAGGACCCCGTGTCGTCGTAGGGGAGCGTAATCGTCACATGAGTTGTCGTCGTCGTCGTCGTTCTCATCGTTGTCGTACCTCGCCTTCCACTGATCTACTCGTCGTCTCCCTTGCCCTCACGTGGGCCCCTGGATGGGTCTGAGCAGTGTGTCCCCCAATCACGGAGCCAATCATCGGCTGATCGCGCACTCCCTGGCTCGCGTGTCCAGCAACGGCGCTCGCTAGGACACCGTCCTCATGCGACAGCTGGTGGACATGCATGCCAGAAGATGTGCGATCGGCGGATGCTTGGTGTTGTGGGGGTGCGTCGTTTACAGGATCTGGGAATTCGGGCCACCACGGTTGTATTCCACGTTCACGGACGAGTCTCTCAATCTTACGGTACGCAATTTGGCTCAACGGTGTCACCGCACAACGTTTACGCGGACACTTCATCATCATATGCGGGTTCTTGGAGGCCTGAAATATTCTAAGTGGATCTACTCCCCGCAGTTAAAGTTTCATGGGGACGCTGGGTCTGGGAACCGGCGTGCCACGGTGGGTCGCTGATAGATCGCGGGAGCTGTGCAGTGACGAATTCGAGTCGGTGTTGACTTCTGACAACTCGTGTTTTTTACTTCATACTGTTTCGACTGAGGTGTCTCGATGGATCCAGGGCCAAGGTTTCACGACCACTCGCTACTTGGATTGCTTTGAAGTGTTCTGTGGATCTGGTGGCGTCGTGACTTCTCTCTCTGAGATGGGCTATAAAGCTCGTGGATTCGACAGGCACCACAGGAGCCAATCACATACCAACGCATAGACTAGTATCGAGATGTTTCTGCACCGTGCTACTCCCACACCAAGCGCGGATCTGGGCTCGACTGGGATGCGACTTGGATGCGTCCAAGTCGCGTCCAGGTCTCGACCAGGTCCGCGAGTGGCTGGCAGTGACGAAACATCTCGACATATGTTTGCTGAACCCAGGCGTACATCCCATGAATCTGAGGATATTTGTACGATGGCAGGGCTCCTCGCGTGCGCTCTGGGGGTCTTGGAGGTGAAGCCTGGAGGCACGGTCGTGTTCGAACCCGAGTGCAGCACGTGGGTGGGCGTGGCGATGCATCACACTCGTCGGAACCGTTCTGACAACGTCGCGGGCGACGAGGGTAGACGGGACGTCCTCGAAGCCAACTTTACGGCAGACGCATTGCGGGGGCCTCGGATGCCGCGTGTTGGGTCGGGCGGTGCGATCGCGGAAGCGATGTCTTGAGCAGGGGTGATGTGCACGTACATGCACGTATGCAACTAGCGTGCCCTCTTCTTCCTCTTTTTCCCCCTCCTCCTCCCGCTCCTCCTTGCCCCCGCTCCCCATCACCCCTCCCCTCAACCCCTCTCGCATCTCTCCCTTGCTGAGGGTAGCGCGGATGATAACACGGGGGAGAGGATGAGGAGGAGGAGATTGATGTTGTGGGCGACGATGAGGAGTAGGGGTGGAAGGAGGCGGGGAAAGAGGATGAGAATAGAGGAGGAGGAGGAGGGTATGAGGAGGAGGAGGAGGAGGAGGAGGAGGAAGAGGAGGAGGGGAGGAGGGGAGGATGGCGAGGCGGGAATCGAGTGTCAGACCGAACTCCCGATGATCGCTCAGGTCGTGGTTGCTTACACTCGCTGCCGCTCGTGATGTGAATATCATAGTGGAGAACCCGTCCTGCTCCATCCTGTGGCATTGGGACTCGTTGCAAGCCCGACGCCCGCCTGCTGTGCTCCTCTCTATCAGAATTACATCCCTCTCGACCGCTCGCTCTCTCGATGACTAGCGACGTCTTTGCCACTAAACATGCGTCCCTGCGTTGGGGCCGTCCGCCTGGGCCATGCGTTATCGTCCTTCCGACGAGTCGAACCCCCGACGACCCAACGTGCGACCCCGAACGGAACGCATCAGACGAAATCTCGATGCTCGCACGGTCCGATGTTGGCTCACGATGTTCCCCAAGCGACGCACGTTACCACCCACTTTCGACCGAAGGCGTATCGTTTTCGAGAGGGATGTGCCGAGTGACGATCTGAGCGATGGCGATACCGACGTCAACCAGAGTGACCAGGGCGTGAACGATGGTTCGACTTCTAAGGACGCCTGTGACACATGCGATTCTAATGCTCGGATTCTCGAGGTGGACCAGGGCCCGAACGATGGCTCGAACTCTAAGGACACAGCCGACGGCGATGATGATGTTGCCGATTCTGAGGTGGGGCAGGCACGCTGCAGCGATTCTGATTGCACGGATTCGTGGGAACTTTCACCTGATAAGGCTGACCCCAGCGACGAATCACAACGCGACAGCGATGACAGTAGCCGTGACGACGACACGTCTCACCTAGAGCCCTGGGCCAGAAGCTTGCTGGAACGAGCAAGGCCATGAAACGAGCATTATCAGAACGTGCCGATATCATTCGTGAGAAGGAGCGTGAACATCAGAGCTCGATGTGGGACGCTTACAACTTTGCGCTCGTGCACAGAGAGGTTGGGCCCATTAAGATGCGCGACTCTGAATATGCCCCATCCCCCGAGTCAACGGGAATGCCGTCGTGCGCGTAACCCGAGCTTTCTTAATGGGCCCAACCTCTCTGTGCACGAGCGCAAAGTTGTAAGCGTCCCACATCGTTCACGATCGGCATATTTCAAGAACCCGATTTTCGGCGCACTCGTCGCCCTGTGGTGCATCCTGTGTCGTTCTGAACGCTGGTGTATAATCACCGCCGTCATCATCATTGCAATTGGCAGCGGCGTGCAGAGATCGGGGTGCAAGTTGGCAGTTTTCGACGGCGGCGAGAGGCGGTTGACAGACGACATGCAGTGGGCGGCTGCGTACAGGGACGACGATGAGGATGAGAATGGCGAGGGCGAGGACGCGGAGGAGGGGGAGGAGGAGACAGAGGGTGAGAAGATGAGGATGAACACGAGGAGGCTGCGGAAGATGAGGAGGAGGAAGAGGAGTGAGACGCATAGTGCATGCGGTGTGGTTGAGGATGAGAAGGAGGCGAACAATGCGGAGGGGTGCGAGTTGGAGGAACAGAAGGATGATAACGAGGAAGAGGAGGATGATCAGGAAGAGGAGGAGAAGGAGTTGGTTGCGAGTTGGACGCGACTTGGACGCGTCCAGGTTGCATCCAGCTTATCGCCGATCCACTCACATGTGCAACACATGGCAATTATAGAATGTCGACGACGGCTTGTGCCATACCATTGCTAACGTCTTCGTAGTGGTGTTCGTCCTCCTCCGTCTCCTCCTTCACCTCCACCCTCCCTATTGCTCCTCCTCATCCCACCTCCCTCCTCCCCCCTCCCTCCTCCTCCTCCTCCTCCTCCTCCTCCTCCTCCCGCACCTCCGTCTTCTCCTACACCATCATTCAATGACTGTCTCACTCGTGTTGTCCATTGCTGTTTCGACCGCCTCAGTCGTTCGATCGCCCCTGCCAGCGTCGACCGCCGCAGGCTTCCCTGCGCACGGTCAACGCCGTGAAGATTACCACCTACCTGGGCTACTTCGGCTGGAGTAGCTTGAAACCCGTGTGCGTCTTTTCTACTCTTCCTTTGAAGTCCCTGCGCGCGCGCATATGCGTGTCCAAAAGGGATGCCGTAGCTGTCGTTTTGGGATCTGGCCTCCACGCCCCCCTGACGGTCGTGGGCCCGCGGAAACGCATCCGTGAAGCCCAACCTGAGGCCGGAACGGGTTGGCGGAGTTTTGGTTGGGTCAATAAGAGCAAGGGCCAAGCCGAATCCAAGGAGTACCCGCGGGCTTTTTGTGATGCCCTCGCAACGTTGATTGCAGAGGCAGTCTAAACGACGTGCGACGACGGTACGGCGAAACACGAAGACCCGAACACACCACAATGCGAGCGCACCAACGTGACGACGATGCGACGACAGCACGACAATTGGAGTGCACGTGCACCCGCCTCTGTGCCCACGACGATCTATAAGGTCGATCTGGCGCGCAGCATGCACGAAGCAAAATAGATGTCACAAAAATAACAAAAGATGGCGAGAGGATTCCAAACGGTGCAGTCTCTTGATCTCACATGGCTCTGTCCTGGACTCTCTGGGGCGTCTTGCTCGGAGGATAGGGGTGGGCGAGAGGCCACGCCCCGTGGACTTCCCCGTCCCCCATCCACCTCTTCCTCCTCCTCCCCCTCCTCCTCCTCGTCCTCCTCCTCCTCCTCCTCCTTCCTGGCCCAAGGCGCTGACACTTTTCAAGAATAGAGTACGTGGCCTAACGTTCACAAACTATTCGTCGCTGTTGGTCGGCGAAGTACCGATCGGGTTCACAGAAGCGCACGCGGTGCTGGCGTATACGAACACGCACCACATTCACTCACGAACCTTGCAAAAACAAACAAGAATGAATATCATCCTTCCTCCTCCTCCTCCTCCTCCCTCTCCTCTCCTCCTCCTCTCCTCCTCCTCCTCCTCCTCTCTCCTCCTCCTCCTCCTCCTCCTCCTCCTCCTCCTCCTCCTCTCCTCATCCTCATTCTTTTTCTCTTCCTCCTCCCCCCTCTTGTCATTCGTCATCTTCGTTCGCGTCTTGGCCACCGTGCGGCTGAATGCCACGCGCAATGTCCAAGTGGGCGTTGCGAGTGCGCTCAACGTAAGGGGGGCAACCGACACTGATACAAAACAACAGGTTCACAACAATGTTCGGGCATATGTTGGCATTTCATTGCTTTCTCCAATATTCTTCTAGATTCTGAAGAAATCACAAATTCTTCTTATCTGAAAATAAGAACTAAAATCTCGTTCTTATTTTAAGATCCTGCCGGCCCCTGGGTCCCACGGGGACACCGGGTAACTCCGATGTCCCACGGGGGGGCACCAGGTAAATCGTGCCCAGACCCCCCCCTTGCAAGGTCGAGTTACCCGATGTCCCCCGGGGGACACCGGGTAACTCCGATGTCCCACGGGCCGATGTCCCACGGGGACCACCGGGTAATTCCGATGTCCCACGGGGGACACCGGGTAACTCCGATGTCCCACGGGCCGATGTCCCACGGGGACCACCCGGTAACTCCGATGTCCCACGGGGGACACCGGGTAACTCCGATGTCCCACGGGCCGATGTCCCACGGGGACCACCGGGTAACTCCGATGTCCCACGGGGGACACCGGGTAACTCCGATGTCCCACGGGAGGCCACCGTGTAACCATGCCCAGACCCCCCTTGCAATGTCGAGTTACCCGATGTCCCCCGGGGGACACCGGGTAACTCCGATGTCCCACGGGCCGATGTCCCACGGGGACCACCGGGTAACTCCGATGTCCCATGGGGGTCCACTGGTTTACTGAATAATGCCGAATGCGCCCCTTGCAAGGTCGACTTACTCGACGCCCCTCGGGGGACACCGGGTAAGTGGGGGGTGTGGAGCGCACCCCCCGCTTACCCGATGTCCCCCAGGGGACACCGGGTAACTCATGCCCGACTCCCCCCCGTGCAAAGTCGAGTTACCCGATGCCCCCCCCCCTCGCCACCGGGTAACCCGTGCCTAACACCCCCCCCTGCAAGGTCGAGTTACCCGATGTCCCCTGGGGGACACCGGGTAAGTGGGGGGTGTGGAGCGCACCCCCCAGTTACCCGATGCTCCCAAGGGGGGGCGCCAAATAACTTATGCCCGTCGTCGTCGTCGTCGTCGTCGTCGTCGTCGTCGTTGTCGCCGGTCGTCGGTCGCGGGCCGGAAAAATTTGAGGCTTCGGATCCGTTTCGGGGCCCCCCTGGGCCCCGAGGGCTCCAACCCCTGGGGAAAAGCAGCAGCAAAACTTACCACTCCAGGTCGAGGCGTCGTCGTCGTCGTCGTCGTCGCCGTCGTCTGCGGGTCGAGAGCTCCAGGATGGGGCCGAAAGCTCCGGGTTGGTCGGGAGCTCCTGGACGGGGTCGAGAGCTCTGGGGTCGAAACAGGGGCCAGGAAATTTGGTCCAAGTATCGCTGCCTGGTCCTGCAGGGGCTGGTATGGGTGCGTTTACACCTCCTCGTCGTCGTCGTCGCCGAGGAGGAGGAGGAGGGCCCCAGGAGTTCTGTACCACCGGCCGCTGGGTTGGTACATAATTCCTGGGGCCTTCTTGGAGCCCTCTTGGCGCCCTCTTGGCGCCCTCTTGGGGCCCTCTTGGGGCCCTCTTGGGGCCCTCTTGGGGCCCTCTTGGGGCCCTACAGGGCCAACCAGGGGTCCGAGAGGGCTCCGAGAGGGCCCTCAGAGGGTCCCAAGAGGGTTCAGGAGTTCTGTACCAGCGGCCGCTGGATTGGTACATAATTCCTGGGGCCTTCTTGGGGCCCTCTTGGCGCCCTCTTGGGGCCCTCTTGGGGCCCTTTTGGGGCCCTCTTGGGGCCCTCTTAGGGCCCTCTTGGAGCCCTCTCATGGGCCAACCAGGGGCCCAGGAGGGCTCCAAGAGGGCCCTCAAAGGGCCCCAAGAGGGCCCCAGGAGTTATGTACCAGCGGCCGCTGGGTTGTTGCACAACTCCTGGGGCCCTCTTGGGGCCCTCTCGGAGCCCTCTTGGGGCTCTCTTGGGGCCCTCTTAGGGCCCTCTCGGGGCCATCTTATGGACGGCGACGACAACGACAACGACGACAACGACGACGACGACGACGACGACGACGACGACGACGACGACCACGACGACCACGACGATGGCGGAGCCGCTTCTGGCCTATCATTCCGTCCTTGACCCCTTGCTCAAACTCCTCGTCCTCCTGCTGCTCCTGCTCCTCTGGTTCCTGTTGATCACCTCCTCGTCCTCCTGCCCCTCCTCCTCCTCGACCCAAAAGCTGGCCGTGGGGCTTTGAGATGGCGGCCCCACAAAACATCACCGGGCCTCGGGGTGATATGTTTTTCCTGGGGGGGGCAAGGGCGTCCGCAGACGAGCCCGCGCTGAGCTGCAGGCTTCTCGGAGCCGCTTCGGGCCTCTGATTCCGTCCTTTCCTCTTGCTCTTCCTCTTGGACTGTTTCCTCGCCCTTTGGGGCCCTTTTGGGGCCATCTTGAAGTCAGCTTGGGCCGTCTTGGGACCATCTTGTGGACATCTTGGGCCGTCGGACAGCCGAAAAAGAAAACGCGCCCAAATTATTCAACAATTGAAGGGAATACATACAACCATTTGGGCATTTCGGGCTCTCCTGGAGGTCCTCTTGAAGACTTCCTAGACTGTCTAGGAGGCCCCTTGCATCCCCTTGGGGCCCTTGGGGCCCTCTGTGGCTGTCTTGGGACATCCTGGGGCTATGTCGAATCGTATCGTTGCCATCTTGGACGTTTTGGAGCCGTCTTGAAGGCCATCGTGGGCGCCTTGGAATTCTCGTGGGCCGTCTTGGAGGCGCCTTGGGGGCCTCTTGGACCGTCTGGAGGCCGTCATGGGGCCGTCTTGGAGGCCTCTTGGGCGCTCTTGGGGCCATCTTGGGGGTCTCTTCGGCGGCATTGGGCCGTCGGCAGGCCGAAAACGTCAAAATCCATCAAGAGCCCACGGGAAATCAGCTGTCTTGGCCTCTTCGGGCCTTCCTGCAGATCCCTTTGGAGGCTTCTTGGACTGCATTAAAAGCCTCCTGGGGGCCTTTGGGGCCGTCCTGGGCCATCTTGGGGCCATCTTGGACGCCTCGGGTGCATCTTGGGCCGTCTTGGAGACATATTGGAGCCGTCTTGGGCTCTCTTGGAGCGATCCTAGCCGCCTTGGAGGCATCTTGGTGACCATATTGGGCCGTTTGGGCCGTCTTGGTGGCGATGTGGGCCACACCTTCTGGTCCTTCCGAGGGGCAGGCGGTCTGGGCCGAAGGCCACTGGGAAGGGTTTGAAAATCAGAATCTCAGCAAAATGTCTGGCACGCCGTCCAACCCTGTGGCAAGCACAGGGGGCGGCGGATCCAAGACGCCTACGGCGAATCACCGCCGCCCCCAGCCTTTTTGAGAAGCGCCTATGTGGCCAAACGTTGGGCCCCAGCTTGGCCAAGCTATCTGATTATGTATTCCCCCAGCCGCTCCGGAAACTCTTCGGGGAACGCTTGGGGGAGGCTGAGGGGGAGGATCAGGAGAGGGAGGAAGAGGATGACAAGGAGGAGGAGAAGGAGGAGGAGGAGGAAGCCTCTTGGGAGCCTCTTGGGGCACTCTTGTGGGGCCTCCTGGGGGCTTCCCCGGGGGCCTCTCGGAAGCCTCTTGGGGGCCGCCTTAGGCCTCTTGGGGGCCGTGGGGGCGTCTTGGGGGCCTCTCCTTGGCAGTCTTAAATCGTTCCTAGCCCGTCTGACGGGTCTGACGCCGTCGGAAGCCGTCTTGGGGGCCTCTCTGAACCGATGTGGGGTCCTCTTGAGGCGCTTCAGGGCCGTCTTGGCGGCCATATTGGGCGTTTTAGAAGCCTCTTGGGGCCGTCTTTGGGGCCCCCTGGGCCGTCATGGGGCCATCTTGAAAGCCTCCTGGGCGCACTGGGGGCGAGGAGGAGGAGGAGGAGGAGGAGGAGGAGGTTGAGGAGGAGGAGGAGGAAAAGGAGGAATAGGAAGAAAAGGACTGGGAAAAGCAGGCGAAGAGGGAGTAGGAAGAGAAACAGGGAGGAGGACCAGGAGAAGGAGGCAGGGGGTATGAGCGAGGAGACACAGTCGGACAACGAGAGACAAAGTCGGAGCAACCCCCAACCCCCAGAGTCTGGGGGCACCCCAGAATCTGAACAGCACTTTTTTCAGATGAGTTACCACGACGGACGCTGATGACGCAGGGTGCGAGAAGTCAAGGAGGTCTACGAGTGGGGGTAGTTATGCGGGGCAAAGGCATCGTCAAATCATGGAGTGCGACCCAGAGTGTTATAACACTACCGTCTGGCGAAGCAGATTATTATGGCATGGCGAAGGTAGCATCATCGGGGCGAGGCATACAATGTGCATTGGAGGCTCATGAGTTCGAAGTAAAGTTAACCCTGACGAGCGATGCCAGCGCGGCAGTAGCCATAGCCAGCAAGAGAGGGTTAGGAAAGGCGAGGCACATAGAAGTCTGCCAATTGGTTAAAAGAGAAAGTGATGGGGAGGATACATAAGAGCAGCCAAGGCTCCTACCCGCGAAAACCTGGCAGACACGTTAGCTAAATACGTTGGCAGCGACATACTAAGGAACATTCATGCGCGACACATGCCAACTCCCGCTTGAAGCTAGACACTGGTTAGCACCATCCACCGAGCGCTGAACGTGCGCAGTTCCCAAATTCTACCGAGTGGCCAGCCGCCGCTGTTAAATGGCGTCTGACGCATGCCTGGCGGGCCAGGGCCCGCCGCGGCAATCGGGCCTCGCCCGGGAGGTGAAGTCACCAGGGGCTGTCTCTTGGAGCGCCTGGCCAATCGATCACATGGGCCAGGCGTTCGACGCGACCGAGGGTTGCACCCGCCGCCATGTCGAGCAGGCCGAGACGAACGCAACGTGCATCATGCCAAGTTACAACGTACGATGGCGGATCGCGACGCAGCTTTACAGGAGGCGCCCAACGCCCGCATCCGAGCCACCAGGGTCAACGCGGAGCGACGTCAAAAGCCAGCTCAACCAGTCCGAGGAGACGCGCCAGCTGCTCGAGGAGTACGTTCACCAGCTCAACAGCGCAGGACGACGACGAGGACGCACGGGCTGCTAAGCATCGCAAGGTCGCGCAGAACATGGCCAGGGTCGCGGAGTTAGCCTATGGCGCCTCGAAGATCACCCAAACTTTACCCATGCTGGCATATATTCAAGTCAAGGCCGACGTTACATCTCACATGGAAGAGATATCCGACAGAGTGTACTCCGTTAGCGACTGCGTCACGCACGGCAAGTCCTGCATCGCAGAGGTTGCCGGTAATGCGCGGCCCCTCTCACGCTCCGACAGCCGGGCGTCTGGGCCACCGCCCGCGAGCCCGTCGCCCACCGAGGTCACCGAGGAGGACGAGTCGGCCAAGAGGCGAAGGCACTCCAGGTCCAAGACGGCCGACTGCTGCCCCCGGCGGCGACGGCAGGAGCCCCAGCGGGAAATCTGAGACGTTCCCCGAGGCCACCAGCGGTGCGTCGAGCAGCGGGGGGGCGTCAGCGAGCGGAGTCAATGTGCTTCTGGGGGCGCCCGCGCCGGCGGTTACGGATGACGTCAAAGAGGCGGGCGAGTTGCCAGCTAACCCGCGCCAGCGTCTAGTTCCAGCCGACGGGCCCACGGAGGCCCCCGCGTGCGCCGGGGGCGCTACCGGGGCGATTCCCCCACCTCAAGCGGGCAATCCGTCGCCCGCAGAGGCGCCCATTACAAAGGAGCCGATCGCTCGCAGCGAGACCCACGCCATCCTGAGGTCCCTGAAGGAAAACATGTGTTCACGCGTTCCCGCGAGCCCCTGTCTAACAACGACGCGCACGACCCCCATTTCCACGCCCGCGCAAAGTCTTAACCCAGACGATTCGTAAAATCTGGCGCAGTTACAGCGGCAATTGGATCGGCGAGCCAGCATCGAGTTTGCTCACAGACGCCCATGGAAACGAGGTTACCCAGGACAACTGCGAGAGTCTCCAGACGAGCTTCGCGCCGTCTTTCGGGGTCACGTACCGGCAGTTACCCACGACGTTGTCACGAGGCCCGCCTGCGTGGCAGACCAGGCTCTCTGGGCACAGGGCCGAGCAGCATGCGTTATGAGTTCAAGCCATATCAGCACTAATTCAAGTTGCCCCGCGGTTGCCAGGCGCCCGGGAGCCTCGCTGAATTACGCCCGAACGCCACCGCCCGCTCGCGCCCTGGGTGCCAAAGTCATGTTCCAGAGCCACAGATCTACACCCAGGATTTTCCAGAGTTACAGGAGAAGGAGTTGCTGGAGCCTGTCGCTACCTGGCCTGGCATGCGGTGGCCTGGGACTCCGTTCGTCATCGGTGTCAAGGTACTGTGCGAGGAGTCGTGGAGCAACCATGGAGAGATCGCCAAGGGCGCCATGACCGTTCGGTCTGCCACCGAAGTCCCAAGAGTTAGCCAAGTACTTCCTCAAGATTGCCGAGGGTCCAAGGTGTTCCTCCGACAGTGCGATGCCATCGATTAGTTCAACCGGGACGAGCTCCAGGCAGACCTGGCGCCACCCGAGATCGCCTGGTACCAGACGATCTTGGAGGTTTCGATGTCCACCAACGTTCGTTCCAGAAACGCGCATGCTAGTTCGTTACCGTTAATTGACCCAGGCGTCAGGCACCGTTCGAACCAGCGCAAATAATCACTTATGTGGCAGGTGATGTTACCAGGTCGCGAGTTAGGCACGCTGGTGAAGGGCAGCCGCCGGCTGTTTAATCCAAGAAATGGTTACGAGCTCCTCCGCAAGAGGCACAACAATCCTCACTTCCCGCGTTACCTGCGCGCACCTGACCGCACTCCTGGGAGGCTGCTGATTTCCATGACCCAACCACCGACAAGACCGCCAAGTTCAAGGGCCATGGTAACGAAGATGCTCGTGACGGGTGCTGGACCGACATCGAAATTCCAGAACACCTGGTCGAGCACGGACTCCTGTGACCCTGGCGATGCCGCCAATAGGTCACCCATGGTGTGGTCTGACTACTACGGCGGCGACGCGAGGAGGGGCAGTGGCCGGGCGCGTTCGTTCGTTACACTTAGGCGCCGTTAAGGCGCCAGCTGGCAAGATCCACATCTTCACCTTGTACCTGACGATATTACCGTATATGATGTTACACTGGATCAGTTTTGACAACTATGATCGCTTGCACCTGTTAGCTTCATGTCTACGCACGTCGAGTTCGTGTGCACATAGTCATATAGCTGAGCTTGACAGTTCGGCTCTTGTGGACGTGACCCATCCGGGTGACGGTGATGCTCCATTTGCCCAAGCCACCTATGTTGCTACAACGCCTTCCCCGTCACTGGCGCGGCCAGTACAGGCCGAGAGGGGGGTGGTAATTATAACGAGGATAATTGGGTCAGGAGAATGGTCGTCAGAGTGAGGGGGCTGAACCGAACGGTCCTTCACTGTCCCTGGGTGCGTGGCTGAAGTGGAAGTCCGCGGTGCGGATTATTGCTGTTGTTGTTGTTGTTGTGGTGGTGGTGGTGGTTGTTGTTGTTGTTGTTGTTGTTGTTGTTGTTGGTGTTGGTGTTGTTGTTGTTGTTGTTGCTGCTGCTGTTGTTGTTGTTGTTGTTGGTGTTGGTGTTGGTGTTGTTGTTGTTGTTGTTGTTGTTGTTGTTGTTGGTGTTGTTGTTGTTGTTGATGTTGTTGTTGTTGTTGAACAGTATTAATTCTAAAGAATAATTATTGTTGGGCCCCCTGGTGCACGCCCCCCCCGCCGCGCCTAGGCCGCAGCCTCATTTTCATCATTTTCGTGAGGAAGTCTCAGGCAAAACGGGTTGGTCCAGATCCGGTTGTTTTGTTGTCCCCCGTTTTCCCTTGCAAAAAATAAGCTAAAGTGGACATTTCTTGTTCTAGCATAACCAAACTTCAAGAATCCCTTGCAAAAAATAAGGTAAAGTGGACATTCGCGCGCGCAAGACGAAATCCTTCCAAAACTTAGTGTTCGTAGCGATTTTAACATAAAAACATCAAAAACCAATGGTTTTTCAACAAAAAAGTGTCAAAATTTCATCCCGCGCGCTCTTGCGGATTTGTAGGAAACCCAACACTTTTTAAACATTTCTGTCAAACGGGCTTTTGCGAGCCACTTTTTCGAACTTCTGCAACAACGGTTGCGCACCTGCCAGGGCCATCATCCCTGTCAAATAATACCATGCGGGACACATTCGTTTTTTCTTCGCGCGCGCACGCCGTCGTCGTCGGCCGCGGGGCCCTGAATAGTAGCCACGGTCGTCCGCATGCCACGAAGTGAAGTGTCCGAACGTCATAGGGCGGGAAGCTGGGTGTGGGTGGTGGCGAAGAGTCGTTTGGAAATTTGGTAGAGCTTGAACCGGCCCCCCCACAAAGTGGGGGTATTGCCCGCCTCCTATGAAAACCCTGGCACTGGTGAGAACGGAGTGTCCCCACGTGCTAGTAATTGTTGTTGTTGTTGTTGAACATTATTAATTCTAAAGAATAATTATTGTTGGGCCCCCTGGTGCACGCCCCCCCCCCCGCGCCTAGGCCGCAGCTACATTTTCATCATTTTCGTGAGGAAGCCTCAGGTAAAACGATGTGATCCAGATCCGGTTGTTTTGTTGTAATCCGTTTTCCCTTGCAAAAAACACTATAAAATGACATTTCTTGTTCTAATATAATCAAAGTTCAAGAATCCCTTGCAAAAAATAAGGTAAAGTGGACATTCGCGCGCGCAAGACGAAATCCTTCCAAAAGCTTAGTGTTCGGAGCGATTTTAACATAAAAACATCAAAAAACCAATGGTTTTTCAACAAAAAAATGTCAAAATCTCATCCCGCGCGCTCTTGCGGATTCGTAGGAAACCCAACACTTTTTAAACATTTCTGTCAAACGGGCTTTTGCGAGCAACTTTTTCGAACTTCTGCGACAACGGTTGCGCACCTGCCAGGGCCATCATCCCTGTCAAATAATACCATGCGGGACACATTCGTTTTTTCTTCGCGCGCGCACGCCGTCGTCGTCGGCCGCGGGGCCCTGAATAGTAGCCACGGTCGTCCGCATGCCACGAAGTGAAGTGTCCGAACGTCATAGGGCGGGAAGCTGGGTGTGGGTGGTGGCGAAGAGTCGTTTGGAAATTTGGTAGAGCTTGAACCGGCCCCCCCACAAAGTGGGGGTATTGCCCGCCTCCTATGAAAACCCTGGCACTGGTGAGAACGGAGTGTCCCCAGTGCTTAAATTGTTGTTGTTGTTGTTGTTGTTGTTGTTGTTGTTGTTGTTGTTGTTGTTGTTGTTGTTGTTGTTGTTGTTGTTGTTGTTGTGTTGTTGTCGTCGTCCCACCCGCGACCCGCCCGCGACCCACCCGCGACCCACCCCGCGACCCACCCGCGACCCGCCGGCGACCCACCCCGCGACCCACCCGCGACCCACCCCGCGACCCACCCGCGACCACCCCGCGACCCACCTGCGACCCACCCGCGACCCGCCCGCGACCCACCCCGAGGCCCCCCCAGCGACCCCCACCCACCGCGACCCACCCCGACCACCCGCGACCCACCCCGCGACCCACCCGGACCCACCCACCCGCGACCCCGCGACCCACCCGCGACCCACCCGCGACCGACCCCGCGACCCACCCAAAATTTTCGGCGTTTGCGGCGGTTTCTGTTGCATTCGTTCCAGGTGGAGAACCTGCGACCCACCCGCGACCCAAACCGCGCCCGCGACCCACCCGCGACCCACCGCGACCCACCCGCGACCCACCCGCGACCGACCCCGCGACCCACCAAAAATGTTCGGCGTTTGCGGCGGGTTTCTTTTGCATTCGTTCCAGGTGGAGAACCTGCGACCCACCCGCGACCCAAACCGCCTTCAGTGTACAAATCAAAATGCTCGGCGTCTGCGGCGGGATGTTTTTGAATCCCTTCCAGGTGGAGGTAGAGAGCCCGCGACCCACCCGCGACCTAAACTACGTCCACTGAGCAAGCCAAAATTTCGGCGCCTGCGACGGGTTTTTTTGCACTCGTTCCAGACGGAGAACCTGCGACCCAAACCGCGGTCAGTGTACAGATTATTAAAATGTTCGGCGCCTGCGGCGGGCTGTCTTTGAATTCTCTCCAGATGAAGGTGAAGAGCCAGCGACCCATCCGCGACCCAAATTATGTTCATTGAACAAGCCAAAGTTTGGCGCCTGCGGCGGGCTGTTTTTGCATTCGATCCCCCCGCGCTGAACTTGTCAGAGCACGAAAATCAGCGCCTGCGGCAGGCTTGCTCGCATTGGTTTGGGAAAGCGCCCTCGCGCCATTCCCCTGATCCGGCCCACGTTGACTCTACAACATCACATCGACGCCTGCGGCGGGGCTGTGTCTGAACACGTTCATTGACAATCCAGTTGCTTGGCAAGTCGGCATCCGTGCCCAAAGCCTGGGTTCAGGGGAAGCTGCCTCAAGGCGCCCACAATTAAGGGGCCTCGGGGCGCTCAAGGACCCTCCTGAGGGGGGCGTCCACGAACCCTACCACACAGCACGCCAGTGCCGCACAAGCGCGGCGGCGGATTTGGCATGCCGTCAGAGCACCCCAAGACCTCTTCAAGCTCCGCTCATCCACACCAACCCATCCAGCAACTTTACCCTGGCGAGTTGCCTGGATCAGAGAAGGCGGGGAGCATTCAGTGGAACAAAGGATTGGTTTGCTGTTACCTTGAGAAAGAAGGGCGTGGCAGAGGAGTGAACAGGGGACGAGGAGGACGCGGAAGAAGAAAGGATGTAAAGAGAATTTGGAGAAAGAGGAGGAGGAGGAGGAGGAGGAGGAGGAAGAGGAAGGAGGTGGAGGAGGAGGAGGCGGAAGACGACGACGACGACGATGAGGACGAGGACGCGGACGAGGAAGAGGAGGAGGAGGAGGAGGAGGAGGAGGAGCAGGAGGAGGAGGAGGGTGCCATCGACAGGGAACGTGAGGGCCACGAGGTCCGCCGGCTCGACGCCCGCGTCGCCCGCGCCCGCCCCCTCACTCTTATCCGCAATTGCGGGGTGCTACGTGGCACTATTGTTATTGAGCGTGCGTCGCGATCGCCGCCGTTTGGCTCAAGTGATTGACCGTTAACATTCGAGCCGAGCGCATCGGTCTGAGAAAACATCGTTATTGTTCCTGTGCCGATCCTCCCCGAGGGTTTGCAGGAGGAGGACGGGGAAGAGCAGCAGCTGCAACAAGACGAGAGCGTCGGAGGAGGGCGGATGAAGGGGGGGGGAAAGAGGAGGGCAGGCAGGAGGGGCAGCGGAGGAGGGGCAGCAGCAGGTCGAGCGAGAGGAAGAGAAGAAGGAAGAGGAGACGAAGGACGAGAAGAAGCAGCAATAGGATGAGGATGAGGCGGAGGAGGAGGAGGAGAGCGAAAGAAGGGAAAAAGAAGATTAGGAAAAGATAGGAACCAAGGAGGAGCAGGAGGATGAGGACACACGTGGAACATAGACAAGACGAGCAGAGAGGGAAGAGAGAGAAGCAGGCGGGATGATAAGGATGAAGAGGAGGACAAAGGCCACTGAAATATCAAATGTATCCTCCGTCCGCCTCCGTCCCTACGTTTACTCCCTTTTTCCAGCCCTTCCCCTATCACACCCTTCGCATTCTTTCAAATGATCACTCCTGCTCCAATTATATAGGAGCCGGTTAGAGTGAAAAAAGGCGCCGCTTGGAGCCGATTGGGCCCGATTGGTCACGATTGACGAGTTAGGAGCCGAAAGAGGCCTGATTGAAACGAACTCGCGCCGATATGAAACGACTGGGGCCAACAGGAATGGATCTGAGCCACTTGACACCGACCACAGCCGACTGGCAGGCAATATGAGACGAGAGGAGCCGATACGAATCAAGTGAGAGCGACAGGAGCCGATTGGAGCCGAGATAAGCCCATTGAAGCGGATTCGGGCCAGTCAGATCCAACAGGGGCCGATAGGAGCTGACTGGGGTGGGGAGAGGCCAAGGTGAGCCGATCAAAGCGGATTCGAGCCTGTAGGAACCCACTGCTTGGAGCCGACTGGAGCCGGTCGGCGCCGACTGCGGCCCAGCTGGAGGCCATATGAGGCGACGCGAGATCGGAGGAATTTATTGGAGCGGGTCGGAGCCCGTAGGAGCCAGTTGGTATGGAGACAAGGAGGTTGGAGCCGAACGGTAGAAGCCCTTTGAACTAACAGGAACCGATTGGGGCCCGTTCGCACCGATTGCATGTCAGTGAAGCCGACTGGACCCGATTGGAGGCCGTGAAAGGCGCTTTGAGCCAGGAGGAGCCGACTGGACAGGATTTGAACCGGCAGGTCCAGAATAGAGCTGACGGGAACAGGTGGAAGGCGACAGGAAGCTTGTTGGAGCCTAGAGCCTAGAGGGAGTTCGTAGGGGCTGGCAGGGAAGGGCCGACTGGAGCCGACTGGAGCCGATTGGCTCCGAGAAGGGGGAAGGAGGCCCAGAGATCCGACGCATTGTTTTTGTTCAATACCCGAGGAAGAAAAAAAGGCATAAACATACTTTCGCCTAGGTCCGCGCGGATTTCTTGGATCGGCGGTCGACCCCGCTGCCGGCGCCTCCGGCGCAGCCCCTGGCCCACTTCGCGCGTCGGGGAGAGGGGTCCAGCGCCGATCCAAAGTTGATTCCCCAAGCAATGCTCGCATTTTGGGGCTCTGACTCCTTTCTCGAAGGAACTGGGCCTGCCCGTAGGTCTGGCGGATATGTGGTCGCCGTCGCCGCCCCGTCGCTCTGCACCTGCCCGTCGGCGTCGGTCTGGCGGTTATGTGGTCGACGTCGCCGCCTCGTCGCCGCACGCTTTGCATTGCTTGGCGTTGCTTTGCATGGCTTTGTTTTTTTTACTAGGTTGAATTGTGTTGGATTGTTTTGCGTTGCGCTGCACCTGCATCTGCACCACACAGCTTGCAACACGTAGACTGCACCACGCAGATTACACCACATCGCATACTAGAAAACACTGTTTGGGGACCACGCTGGCCAACATGTTTGTGCTATTTCTCGCTCCTCGAAACACGGGTCCCCCAGAAGTCTAGATCCTCTTCCCAGGGCTGGCGTTTCGCCTCGCGTCTCGTTCTCACGGCCCCAGGGCCCGGTGAGGGGCCCAACGGGGCCGAAACGCGCGAAAGCAGAGTGGCACTGGTTTGTTCCATACGTCGGAGGTCTGGCCTCGGGAGCCAACAATCGACCCCCGGGCCCGTCCGGGGGGGGGCGCGCTCTGGCTAGCACGTCGAGGGGAACCCACCCGTGGCCACGAGGACGCCCCAGAGGAGGCCCTAGAACGCCCGAAGGCCTCGACCTTGCCAGACATGAGATTCCTTGGCGTTTGTAAAACGGGCTCCTCGGAAGTCCCGACACCTTCCCCAAGGCCAGCTTCTCGTCCTGGGGTCGTTCTTGAACGGTCCCCGGGCCCGGCGACGGCCCTCGGAGGCCGAGATCGGAGGACGCGCAATGGTGGGGGCGACAATTTGGAGGGGCAGCGAGGGCTGCAGAAGGGGGCCCTATAGGGCCCCTAGACGAGCCCTGTAGGGTCCCAGAGAGGGCCTTTGGGCCCGAAAAGTGCACCTTTCTTCCTCCCCTCCCATTTATCGCCCCGCCTTTAATTCGCACCCGACGTTTATTCACGAGGCGAGCATGTCTGGCTTCCAAGCACGACCCTCGCACCTCGAGCCTCGATTAGAGGTTCGCCTCGTGGTTATCTTCTTGCCGGGCGGGGCCCGCTAGCGGCCCCACCCCCGAGGAGATGGCGGCCGAGCACAGGGGCCGGGGCGAGGCCAGCCAGGTCGGCGAGGATATGGGCACCGTCGTGGTCGTCAGCGTCGTCGTTGCCGTCACCGTCGTCGTCGTCGTCAACAACAGCAGCAGCTCCAGGACTCATCATCATCACCAGCAGCAGCAGCATCAGCATCATCATCACCATCATCAGTGTCATCGTCGTCATCGTCATTGTCATCGTCATCACCAGCAGCATCATCATCATAATCATCATCATCATCATCATCATCATCATCATCATCATGATCATGATAATCATCATCATCATCATCAGCATCATCATCATCCTCATCATCCTCATCATCGTCAGCACCGTCATCATGACTACCATCATCAGCATCATCGGTATCGTCATCGGCATCACCATCAACATCCTCATAATCCGCAACATCCTCATCATCAGCAGCAGCAGCATCATCCTCACCTGCATCCTCATCATCAGCATCATCATCCGTCTCAGGCACCTGCTTGTTGAAGCTCTGTTTTGGGGTACACATTAAGAGTGTTCCTCAAATGCTTTACTTCCGGACGATGTTGATTTAGTCTTCGATGGAGCTTTGGATGGGGAAACATCCACACCTCGTCATGATCTCGGACGCATGCATTCAGTTTTGAAGGGCGGCCACCCCTGAGCTACGGCGTAGCCCCATCTTTCTGCAGCAATTTTCGAGCCAGATCAAATCGGAGGCAACTTTAGCACATCGTACTGGCCTCATTGTGCTACTGGGATGTCGCATCTCCTCTTCCTTTCTCAAAGCACAGTCTAGCCGGATCGATCTGTGATGGCCCTGTGGTCCGAAGCCAAACGAAAACGCCCGGTGTAAAAAGATTGCAGCGCCCAGATTTCAGGGTCGGCGTCGTCGTCGTCGTCGGTGGCGTCGTCGTCGGCGTCGTCGTCGTCGGTGGCGTCGTCGTCGGCGTCGTCGTCGTCGCCGTCGTCGGCGTCGTGCGTCGTCGTCGTCGAAGTCGCCGTCACCGTAGTCGCCGTCGCCGTCGAGTCGTCGTGGGTCGACGCCGTCGCCGTCGAGTCGTCGTCGTCGGCGTTGGGCTCGGGCGCCGCCGGCTGGGCCTCGAGCTCCTCACAGGCGTGTGGCACCCTCTCTTCTCGGCGTGGCACCTCTGGGAGGCCACCCGCAAGGGCGCGTCAGCATCATCATCATCATCATCATCATCATCAGCATCAGCAGCAGCAGCAGCAGCAGCAGAAGCATCAGCATTAGCATCAGCATCAGCATCATCACCATCATCGTTGCCAGCAATATCATCATCATCATCATCGTCATCATCATCATCATCATTACAACCATCATCACCACCATCATCATCGTCGTCGCCGTCGTCATCATCATCACCGTCACTATCATCACCATCAGCAGCATCATCATCAGCATCCTCATCATCATCAGCATCATCACAATCACCATCATCAGCATCATCAGCATCATCATCAGCATCGTCATCGTCACCGTCGTTAACATCATCATCAGCAGCAACATCATCATCATCATCAGCAGCAGCATCATCATCGTCATCGTCATCATCGTCATCATCATCATCATTGCCATCATCATCAGCATCGTCATCATCATTATCATCATTATCATCATCATCATCATCATCATCATCATCATCATCATCATCGCCATCGCCATCGCCATCGCCATCATCCTATCGTATCATATCAGAGCATACCAAAAATGTATACCATTTCATGTCATGACCTAGTATATCGCAGCATATCATACCACAAACTATCACTGCATCATCCGCATCATTATCAGCTGCATCATCATCATCAACAGCACCACCATCATCATCCTAATAATCAGCTGCATCATCGTCATCCTCGTCAGCATCATCGCCACCGTCAGCATCATCATCATCAACACCATCAGTACCATCATCATCGCCATCGCCATAACCGTACCATATTCATGACATAGTATGGTATATACAAGTTCATGCCATATTCTAGTATATCACATCACAGCATATCATATCATATCATAGTTGTCACAGTCAAGAGCCGCAGCAGCATCAGCATCAGTATCATCAACAACAACAGCTCCAACAAAAACAGCAACAACACTCATTGAAGACCGTTCGGTCTGTTCTGCTCTCCTGTCACCCACACGTGTACCCCAAACCCTCGGTATCCGCCCTCTTCGTCTTTTATCGTTCCCCCTGGGGGATGCATCTTCCTTACCTGCCACGCGCATGTAGCGCAGCCCCTGACGGATGGAAGGTGAAGGGAGAAGGATGGAGCACGAGAGAAATTGATAGGAGGGAGGCTAGGAGCAGAAAACACGTGGCAGAACCAAACGGGCAGATCGGGCGGGCAGACCCTAGCGGGCGGGCCGAGAAGGCGGGCCCAGGCGGCCAGGTCGAGAGGTTGGGTTGCTGAAGCGTGAGTCCTCCATGAATCGTGAGGACGTCTCGAGCGATAGCGCGATGTCCGAGTAGACCGTGAAAAAGACCAATGCGAGAGCGTGACTCCTGAGTGTCGAGGGCGCGGCGTTTGAACAAATTGTGAGACAGACCAACTCGAGAGCGCAGTTCCTGCGTAAATTTTGACGAAGTCCTGCGCGAGAGTTCGATGTTGGAATGAATTGTGAGGAAGTATCAGGCGGGAGCCGTTGTCGCTGTAGTCCGGGACCCAACAACCAAGTGCAAGCAGGAAGAATGTCTTGGATAAGAAATTAGGTGCGAGCCCCGAGGGGGGGCACTTCAATTAATTCAAACACGATGTGCACCGGCAAGGGAGGACCAACCATAATTCCCAACCCTCCTGCGTTGGGTTCTCTTTTTGGATAGAGCACTGCGGTCGCACACCTTCCTTCCTTCCTTCCGTCCTTCTTCCTTCCTTCTTTCCCGCCTCCCCCTTCCCGCCTCTCTCCTCCTCTCATCTTTCCTGCCTGCTTCTTACCTCGCTCCTTCCTGCGTGCCAGCTTGCGGCCTACCTGGTGATCCCTGGCACCCTCAGCGGAGTGACGCCCTGAGCGGATCACAAGGAGACCTCGCCATCCCTGTGGGGCTGCGATCTGCGAAGCTGTCGCCACTTTCGACGGCTGCTGGAGGGTCCAGCGGAGCGACGTGCTACGCAGCCTCGGATTACTCCTCGCCGTTCTGGTGGGGCTGCGATCTGCGAAACGGTTGCCACTTTCGAGGGCTGCCGGGGGGTCCGACGCACTACGCAGGTTCAGATTAGACCTCGCCATCCCTGCGGGGCTGCGATCTGCGAAAATGACGCCAATTTCGAGGTCAGCCGGAAGGTCCAGCGGAGTGACGTTTCACCCAGATTCATAGAAGACCTCGCCATCCCTGTGGGGGTGCGATCTGCGAAACTATCGCCGCTTTTGAGGGCTGCTGGGGAATCCAGTGGAGCGACGTGCTACGCAGACTCAGATTACTCCTCGCCGTCCCTGCGGGGCCCTGATCTGCAAAACTGTCGCCACTTTGGAGGGCCGCTGGGGGTTCCAGCGGAGTGACGTGCTACGCAGACTCAGATTAGACCTCGCCATCCCTGTGGGGCTGCGATCTGCGAAAATGATGCCAATTTCTGCCGGGGGGGTCAAGCGGAGCGACGCGCTACGCGGATTCAGATTGGGCCTCGCCGTTCCGGTGGGGCTGCGATCTGCGAAACGGTTGCCTTTTTCGCGGGCTGCTGGGGGGTCCAGCGGATTGACGTGCTACGCAGACTCAGGCTAGACCTCGCCATCCCTTTGGGGTTGCGATCTGCGAAACTGTCGCCACTTTCGAGGGCAGCTTCGGGGGCCCAGCAGAGCGACGTGCTACGCAGACTCAGGTTGAAACCCGTCATTCCTGTGGGGCTGCGATCCGCGAAAGGGTTGCCACTTTCGAGGGTTGCTGGGGGTCCAACGGAGTGACGTGCTACGCAGGTTCAGATTAGACCTCGCCATCCCCCTGGGGTTGCGATCTGCGAAACGGTCGCCACGTTCGAGGGCTGCCGGGGGCTCCTGCTCCCCACAGCTCCACTGCCAGGAGCTGCGGTGCGACCTCCAGGGCACGAGCAGCCAGGGGCCGCGCCTCCGGTCGGTAGCGCTGGCCTGCGCCGCCAGCGGTCTCGCCTGAGCTGGCGCCGCCGCGGTGGCTTGCTGGCGCTTGGCGGGCGGCGGATCGCGCTCGCGCGCGGCGCGGCGCCGCGGCCTGCGGCTGCTCCGGACTTCGAGGAGGAGGTTCGGGCTCAGGCGCGGGAGGCCCGCACGAAGGCCTTGCAGCAGTGATGGCGGCCGCTGGGCCGCCAACCTACCCCTCCGCGGCCGCGGCCAGCGTGGCTCCCGATGATTTCCTCGGGGCGCAGTACCACGTCAGGGGGGCGGTGCTGATCCACGAGAGGCCAGTCGTGCTGGCGCCGCCAAGTCAGCCAGGCGCCGCTAGCATCGTCTTTCCCGACGGCGACGAGCACGAGGAGGCGCAAGTGGGGTCGCCCGACGTCGCGAGGTGGGACATCTTCCCAGGCGGCGCGGCGGGTGGCACCATGCCGCGGGCGCCTGGAGCGCGGCACTACAGGTTCCGCAGCCTGCCGAAGCCAGACACGTTGATGGCGGCTGTTGCGGCTGCGGCTGGCCGACTCGGCCCCCCTGCCCCCCCTGGTCCCATCGCGCCGAACGCGGCTGGCAGGGCGCTGGCGGCTGCTCTTGCGGCAGCTCCTGGCGGGCTTGCGCTTCCCGCGGTGGGTGTTGCTGCTGCGCCGGCGGCGGGCGTGGCTGGGCTGGTGGCGGCCCTCGGCGGTCCTGCGCTGGCGCCCAGAGCCCCCGCGCCCCCGCCGCCTGCCGCGCCGGCCCCGCCTGGCAGCGCGCCGGCTGCGGTCCTAGCGCCCGCGCCCGCCCCCGCCGCACCGCTGTTTGCGGCGCCCGCGGCCACTGCCCCGGCGGGCCCCGCGGCGGACTCGCTCGCGCAGCCAGCGCCGCGCAACCTGCTGGATTCCAGGAAGGTCGGCCGCGGGGAGACGGGGAGCACCAGTGGCCTGACTGGCCCATAGCGGGCCCCCGCGCCACGTCGCGGGCCCGCCAAGTCATCGCGGACGACGGCCTGCCCCCCGTCGGACGCCACAGCAAGTGGCGTTCGGAGGGCCGCCTCGCTCAGATCGACGCGGGCGTCGCAGGGTGCGAGCGCTGCTGCTTCCACCTGGAGCAGGCGGTCTGCTTCGACCAGCTCAATGCCCCGGACGTCGCGGCGGCGGAGATGATCTGCCGCAGCATGCAAGTTCAGGAGGAGAGGTGGCGGGAGAGGTTCATCACGAACGCCGACGAGTCGCTGGACTCCCACCAATTCTACGGCACCTCGGTCAACCGAGGCAACGCGCGCGTGCATCCCCAGCTCCTGTCCCACGTCAGCGGCGAGCTGCCCAAAGTGCACGCGGCGGCAAAGGAGGCGCAAGGCGCGCGAAGAGAGCCGGAACGCCAGGGCCACCAACGACAAGGACAAGAAGGGCGGCAAGGACATGGACAAGGACGAGACAAAGGGGGGAATGGGAGCGCGCAGCGGGGCGCGGGGCCACCCGCTGCGGCGCAGCTCCAGCACTGGGCACTTTTCCCGGGCGATCCTGCCGCCGCTGGCGACCATCGTTGCCGGGATCTTCCCCATGACCTCGAGTGGCTCGACGCGCCGCGCGCGCGGTCGACCGCCGCCCCCGCCGAGCAGTGCGCCAGCAGCATTGCCGCGCGCCGCGCCGATGCGCTCGTGGACTGGGGCCGACGACGGGAGAGACGCGCTCAGCAGCCTGCGCGACCACTCTGGTGAACCTCTTTCGGCGCTTGACAACCTGGGGCAGCAGAACGGCATCGAGTTGTCAGAGGGCCCCCACCTTGGCGCGGGCGCGATGCCGAGCGACCCAGGCTTCTGCGAAGAAGCCCTTCGCGAGCTTCTCAGCGGCCCCATCGCCTACTCCGACGACGGCGGCGCCCGGGCCCCGTACTCCAAGGAGCTGGCCCCCCGGCCTGAGGCGGGGCCTGGCCCGGCGGACCTGCTGGGCTGCCTCGCCCAGGATGACGTTGATTGGGCACTGGGCTGGCGACGTGACTTGCTCCAGACGCCCGACGAGGCGCTGCTCGGAGCCCGACGTTCATGCCCTCGCGGGCCCTTCGTCGACCCTCGTCTGGCTCGGGATTCAGTTTCGCGGGGCAAGTTTGTTCGGCGGCTTCGTCAGCGCGGGGCGCTGCGCACCGAGGTGGCCCCCACTTCCACGCACATGTTCGGCGTCTTTTCCGCGCGGAAGAAGTCGGGGAAGCAGCGCGTCATTTTCGACACGTGCTACGCGAACGCTTCATTTCACCCAGCGCCTCCCGCTCGCTTGCCGACGGCGGCCGCGGAGTCGGGCGACGCGCCGCTGTGCGCGGCGAGCGGGGACCTGGATAATGCCTGTTACCGTCTGCGGCCCATGTCAGGCCTGAAGGACTATTTCACCCTGCCGACGCCGTCGCCCACCCTCGCCGGCATCGCCGCGCTGGGCGGCAGGCCCCGCGCCTCACGATCCTGCCCATGGTGGTCGCGGGCGATGCACTTCTGCCAGGCGGTCACCGCGCGGGCGATAGCGGTGGCGGGGTTTTCAGACTCCCAGATCATCGAGGACGGCCGCGCGAGCGTGGCCCTGCTGGCCGCCTCTGCCACTGCCGCCGCGGGCTACGTCGACAACTTCCACGTCTTCGGCCACGGCCCGGCGCCGGCCACGCGACGCCTCGACGACGCGTCTGCCGCGCCGCGGGGTTGGGGGCCCACTGTCTTCGAGGAGGTGGAGGCCTCCACCGATGCCGTCTTGGTGGGGCTCGAGCTTAGGCAGGGCCGCCGGCTGTCGATCAAGCGACGCAACCAGCGGCGGCCCAGGGCGGCGCTGGACACGGTGCTGCGCCGCAGCCGCCGCTCGAGTAAGATCCTGGAGGTATCCTGGTAGGCCGCGTGGCATAGGCCTGCCCGATTCGGCGCGAGCTGCCGCGCGTGCTGAACGCCAGGAGCTGCGGTTGGCGCGTTCGCTGCTGCCCCTCCTCCGGAAGGACCCGAGCAGCCCCCAGTGCGACGTCGTCGGGGCGGGCGCGCCTCCGAGTTCGGAGCCGGCGTCGCCGCGCGGGCCGCGCAGCCAGGCGTCGCGGCGGCGCGCGGCCGCCAGCGCGAGAGGCGGCGGCATCGCGCGGCGGGCGCGGAAAAAGCAAAGAGCCCTCCTGCCCCCGCCTCTGCCATCCCCCACATCCAGCGCAGCTTCGCTGCCCGCGGGACTACGCGGCCTGGGCGTCGAGGGGCTCAAGTCATTCATCAGGGTGCACCCGAGGGAGTTCATGGAGGCCCCCCAAGAGTTCTTCGAGGGGCCCCGCTGTGCACCAGTCATCGCGCCGCGGGCCGTCGTGCCCGACGGCGCGTTGGCCTTGGAGGGGGGCGCATGCATCTTGGGGATCGAGCACATTCTGAGGTTCAGAGCCGCTTTGGGGAAGCATATCCTGTCATTCGTAGACAACATGCCTTTGGCCCTGGGATGTTGCAAGGGTAGAGCTGCATCCATTCACTTACGTCGTCCTCTTCGGAAGCTCCGTTGCATGGCACTTTGCTCTAACTGTCCTATTCACATCCGCTGGGCGCGCAGCGACAACCCCGCCGACCCTCTTGTCTCGCGGCCGTCTTGGCTGGTTCACTGGGCCCTATCGGCGTCCGCCAGCCTCGCCCTCGGTCGCTGGAGCGGGGGCCAGGGGCCTCAGCCTCGTCGCGAGGCTGACCGCCAAAGGAGGGCCGCTGCGGCGGGCCAGGCGGCGCACCGGGCTTTCAACGAGGGCTCGGCGCCGCTGGCGGCGCCGGCGCATTGCGCGCTGGCCCTGCGCAAGAGGGCGGCTCAGGCGCGGCCGCGGGCCACGCGGCGCGCGGCGGGCTGGCGCCGGCGGGTGCCTACGCAGATGCGGCTACCGCTTCCGCGCCGCGCCGCCTTCGCCATCGCGGGGGCACTGGCGGCCTGGTTGCAGCCGCGCATGGGCCCGTTCGCGATGATGTCGCACGCACGCGGCAGACCTCCGACCGCAGGAGGCTTTCCAGCTCGCGGGCCGCCACCTGGCGCCGCCGGTGGTTCACCTCGGCCAGGCGCCGACCCCCGGGGGGCTGCCGCTGCCCGACTCCGACCCCCAGCTCCCCGGGAAGACCAAACTCTGGGACGAGAGTGTGTTCCTGGAGGCGCCGAGGATGCGGCAGGGGATGGCTCGCTCTGGGACTTCCAGCCAACGTCGATTCCTCGGCTCTCCGTGGACGCCCGTCGCGCCCTGGGCCCGATGCATCTGCAGCCGCACTTCAACCCCCTGCGCCGCGGGGGGGCCAGCGAGGACCTGCCGTCGGGCGTCGGGACCCCAGAGCAGGTGACGCGGCTGGGCCGATGGGCTACGCAGGCCCCCCCGCGCCAGCGCGGCAAGGGGACGCGCCCCCTGCGGGAGGCGGCCAAGGTGGAGCCCGACGTCCTGCTGTTCGGGGAGGTCGCGGAGCACGACTTCCTCGACGTCTTGCGGGGCGGCCAGGGGCTGCCGCCGGTCGCCGCCCCGCCGCCAGCAGCCATCCTGCCCCGCCTGCAGGGAGGGCCCGCTGCCCCCGCGGCCAGGCGAGCCCGCCGGCGCTGACCGCGCCGCCAGCAGGCGCGAGGCTGCACCCGCGGCGGCGACATCGCCGTTGTCGCGCGGGCGCCGACAAGAGGAGGGGCCGTATGGCCCTTGAGCTGTTTGCCGGACGTGGCCGCATCTCGCAGCGCATCCGCGACTTGGGCCACGATTGCCTGGATCTGGACATCGCGCGCGGGGCGGCCGAGGATCACTTCGATTCCACCTTGAAGTCTGTGGTCCGAGGCTGGTTGCTGGGCAAAGCCGCGGTCGGCTCGTGGCTCGGCGCCCCGCGCGCGCCCTGGTCGCAGGCGCCGAGAGATCCCTTGCGCTACAAGCCTTTTTTCCGATGTGCAAGCCAGGCCTGTCGGGAGCCCGCTTGCAGCGCCTCCGCTCACGCAACCGCGCGTTCCACTCTTCTTGATGGCTCATCCGGCTATGCATTCAGATTGGTTGCCCTGTCTTTTTGGAGAACCCACGGGGTTCGCTTCTCTGGCATGCACCTGACATGGGAAAGCTTCTCCCTCACGATTCTTGCATAATCTACAAGATGGGTGCACCAGTTCGGAATGCCTTTCAAGAAGCCCATATTCGTGGCCTGATGGAACGCATGTACTTCTCCAAAGTTGCGTAGACTGTGCCCTGGCAACAGCGGCATCTGCTCGTCGTCTGGCCTGCCTCGCCCCATCCTCCAAGGTCGGAAAAAATCATCCCGGCAAAGCAACCTAACAGCGATGTGTAGGAGCAGATATGGAAGCATTCCCCTTAAGATTCAGATGAGAATCCAGTTGTAGTCGCATTCGTAGTCGCAGTCGTAGTCGCATTCGCGATGACAGTCGCAGCGGCAACGGCAGTCGCAGTCCCAGCCTCAGCCTCAGCCAGCCTCAGCCTCAGCCTCAGCCTCAGCCAGCCTCAGCCTCAGCCTGCCTCAGCCTCAGCCTGCTTCAGCCTCAGCCTCAGTCTGCCTTCAGCCTCGGCCTCAGCCTCAGCCTGCCTCAGCCTCAGCCTGCATCACCTCAGCCTCAGCCTCAGCCTGCCTCAGCATCAGCCTGCCTCAGCCTCAGCCTCAGCCTGCCTCTGCCTCAGCCTCAGCCTGCTTCAGCCTCAGCCTCAGTCTGCCTCAGCCTCGGCCTCAGCCTCAGCCTGCCTCAGCCTCAGCCTGCATCAGCCTCAGCCTCAGCCTCAGCCTGCCTCAGCATCAGCCTGCCTCAGCCTCAGCCTCAGCCTGCCTCAGCCTCAGCCTCAGCCTGCTTCAGCCTCAGCCTCAGTCTGCCTTCAGCCTCGGCCTCAGCCTCAGCCTGCCTCAGCCTCAGCCTGCATCAGCCTCAGCCTCAGCCTCAGCCTGCCTCAGCCTCAGCCTGCCTCAGCCTCAGCCTCAGCCTGCCTCAGCCTCAGCCTGCTTCAGCCTCAGCCTCAGTCTGCCTTCAGCCTCGGCCTCAGCCTCAGCCTCAGCCTCAGCCTCAGCCTCAGCAGCAGCCTCAGCCTCAGCCTTCAGCCTCAGCCTGCCTCAGCCTCAGCCTGCAGCCTCAGCCTCAGCCTCAGCCTCAGCCTCAGCCTCAGCCTCAGCCTCAGCCTGCAGCCTCAGCCTCAGCCTGCCTCAGCCTCAGCCTCAGCCTCAGCCTCAGCCTCAGCCTCAGTCTGCCTTCAGCCTCAGCCGCAGCCTGCAGCCTTCAGCCTCAGCCTGCATCAGCCGCAGCCTCAGCCTCAGCCTCAGCCTGCCCCAGCCTCAGCCTGCCTCAGCCTCAGCCTCAGCCTGCCTCAGCCTCAGCCTCAGCCTGCTTCAGCCTCAGCCTCAGTCTGCCTTCAGCCTCGGCCTCAGCCTCAGCCTGCCTCAGCCTCAGCCTGCATCAGCCTCAGCCTCAGCCTCAGCCTGCCTCAGCATCAGCCTGCCTCAGCCTCAGCCTGCCTCTGCCTCAGCCTCAGCCTGCTTCAGCCTCAGCCTCAGTCTGCCTTCAGCCTCGGCCTCAGCCTCAGCCTGCCTCAGCCTGCCTCAGCCTCAGCCTCAGCCTCAGCCTGCCTCAGCATCAGCCTGCCTCAGCCTCAGCCTCAGCCTGCCTCAGCCTCAGCCTCAGCCTGCTTCAGCCTCAGCCTCAGTCTGCCTTCAGCCTCGGCCTCAGCCTCAGCCCTCAGCCTCAGCCTGCATCAGCCTCAGCCTCAGCCTCAGCCTGCCTCAGCATCAGCCTGCCTCAGCCTCAGCCTCAGCCTGCCTCAGCATTCAAAATGTGGCCCGGGAATAGAGTTCTGGGAACTCGAAGAACACGAAGTGGCCTACAGTTGGCTCCGGGCATTCAAAATCATACCCAGGAATGAAATTCTGGGAACTCGAAGACCATGAAGTGGCCTGCAGCTGGTTCCGGGCATTCAAAATCATGCCCAGGAATGGAGTTCTGGGAACTCGAAGAACACGAAGTGGCCTACAGTTGGCTTCGGGCATTCAAAATCATGCCCAGGAATGGAGTTCTGGGAACTCGAAGAACACGAAGTGGCCTACAGTTGGCTCCGGGCATTCAAAATCATGCCCAGGAATGGAGTTCTGGGAACTCGAAGAACACGAAGTGGCCTACAGCTGGCTCCAGGCATTCAAAATTATGCCCAGGAGTGGAATTCTGGGAACTCGAAGACCACGAAGTGCGTTACTGTTGGCTAAACAAGGAGTCCCCGGATTCCCGCGGCACCCGTCCGGCATCTGTCCGGCATCTGCCCAGATCCCCCTGGATAGTCATGATGCTCTCTTTTGACCCTACTAGAAGCCTATCAGTCTTCATTGTTCGGTAAAAAAGGTTCGCCAGCTCGCCGTGCAGAACTTGCCGCGGCGTACTCGCTTCAGTTTGCTCGCGCCGTTGCCTCAGCCAGGACACACTCGGCCAAAGCGCTCAGAGAAGAATTGACGATGAATTCTGCTCTACGAATTTAATTGATTTCGGCCAACGCGCGCGCTGCCAAACACACAGCGTTCTCTCGTGCGCCCCACCCTCTGTCTCGCTAAACACAAAGCAATTGTGCTTGATGTTTGCCTTCCCGCGGTGGTTGGCGGCCGGCGTCTGCCGCGCTGGCGGGCGCTCGCCCTCTCGCCGCCGCAAAATGTTGCAAAACACCGCGCGTTTAAAGCATTTCAGGGAGGCCGCACGGGATTCTCCTTTCGTTTTCTGCATGGCCAACGTAGGGCATCATAATGAACGCGCGTAAGTCGTTTTCGGCCACCTGTCGTGGCACGGTCTGCTCTGCGGGGCGCGGGCAGCTCCGGGCAGTTACTCTGAAGGCGTGGAGCCTTCGACGGCAGCAGCTGTCAGCGTCGCAGGTTCTCTGGATTTGCCGCGGCCTCGCCCCCCCGCCTTCGCACCATAGAAAAAGACGTTGCCCTGGCAGCTGGGAAATGGAAGTTGCCGATTCTTTTTACAAGTGGGCGCTGCGTCCCACGGCGAAGTTGCCGCAATTGATGGGCTGCCGTGGCCATCTCGCTCAAGCCTCTCCTCCCGCCCCTCCCTTGCCCTCTGTCGATTGCACGATTTACTCTGAAGGCGCGCGCTTTTCGCCGGCAGCGGTTGTCAGTGTTTTAGCTTCTGGATTTGCCGCGGCCTCGCCCTCCCGCGCTCGCCCCATAAAATTAGACATCGCCCTGGCAGCTGGGAAGTGGCAGTTGTTATATATGTATATATGTATATATGTATGTATGTATATATACACATATGTATGTATGTATGTATGTATGTATGTATGTATGGATGGATGGATGGATGGATGGATGGATGTATGTATGTATGTATGTATGTATGGATGTATGTGTGTATGTATGTATGTATGTATGTATATATGCACACACATACGTGTATATATATATATATATATATATATATATATATATAAGAATTGCTTGCGTGTGCATATGTATATGTTTGTGTTTGCACGTGTACCGTCTAGCAACCGCTGGCGTGTGTGGCCGTTTCCTGTCACAGGTTCGCCTGGAGGCCGCGCCGGCGCGGATGGCCGGGGCGCCGCCCTCCGCGCTCGGCGTGGTGGGAGACCTGGTGCACCAGGCGGGCCTGGCGGCGGTGCTCTGGGCAGGGCGCCCTCCGCCGTGCCCGCAGTGCCCGGCGTGCCCTGGCTGCCCCCCCTGCCCAGGCGCGCCTGACCCTGGGCCGGACTGGCGCTTCGCGCCCGAGCCCTCCGCCGCGGGCTGGGGCTGGCCGGCGCTGGCGGCAGCGGCGGGGCTTGGAGGCGTGGTCGGGGCCCTGCTGCGCCGCCGCTCAGCAGCGGCCGCGCGCACAGCCGAGAGCCCCAAGGGCGAGGATGGCGGGACTCCCACTGGAGCGGGGGTACGCGTTGTTCAACGACCCCGCGGCGCCGCCGCCCCTGCTCTGGCACCAGCGCCTCTGCCACGGGGTGGTGGCGTCATTGGGGACTGAGGAGGTGGTGATCACGTCGCCCGACGGAGACACCTACGTGGAGGACTACAGGGCGGCGACTGGCGATGTGATCGCCTTCCGCAGGGCAGCTGGCCGCTGGCCGCCCCCCGCCGGGCTCCCACGCGGGCAGTGTTACCGCTTCCGCGCGGAGCCGACGCCGGCGCAGCTGGTGCGGTGGCGGGGCGAGGCGGAGGCTGCTGCGCGGGCCTACCAGGCGTCGCAGGCGGCGGCCCGCGGGCTCGCTGCGCTGGCGCCCGGCGCCCCGGCGCTGCTGCCGATGCCGCCCGCCGGCGACGCCGGAGCCGCGGCGGCTGAGGGGGCTGCGCCCGCGGGAGGCGCGGGCGCGCTGGTGGCGGCTGCGGGAGCGGCTGCAGTGACCCACCACTGGGTCAGCGTCGAGACGCGTACTGGGCTGTCTCGCGGCGACGTGGTCGCGCTGAACGGCAGTGAGATCGTCCTGGGCGAGCGTGCGCTGATGGAGCACCCCGTCGGCGGAGGCATCTGGATCTGCTTGGCCCTGGTGTCGGTGACTGGCACGGACGAGTACAAGGGGGGGGAGGCCGCCGCGGACGCGAGGCTGCTGGAGGTGTCCAGCTCAGCGGGCGGCCGCCGCAGGCGGCTCTGGCGTGACGGCGTGGAGATGCTGAAGGAGGAGACCTTCCCCGACTTCCCCGCGCCAGGCCCACGCACGATGAAGTGGGCGGCCGAGTTTCTGAACAAGAAGACGGGGCCACGTGAACATCACAGGTGGTGGGTGAGCGTCTCGCGGCTCTACAATGACATGTGGGGCGTGCAGGAGCACGAGCTCATCATGCAGGTGCTGGAGCTGCTGGTGGCCTACGACGGGGTGGATGTCACCAACCTCGCGGGAGCCGAGCTGCTGATTCGCAAGGCTCAGATGATTGAGTACTCGTACTCGGAGGCAGGTCCAGCTGGCCTCGGAGTCACCGACGGGAACGAGGGCGGTGGCAACGCCAAGAAGAACAAGGGCCGCGGCAAGGGCGGCCGCTCCGCGGGGGTCTACGATGAGACGTCGATCTTCACGGGGGCGCACAAGGAGTTCGGGGACCTGCTTCTGGACCCGCAGCTTCTCGACTACGTGGCGAAGGAGGTGGAGAGGGACGCTCAGGTCATGAAGCAGGTGCGAAAGGCGCGCGAGGAGAGAGTCCTCGCGCGCAAGGCCGATGCCTGAGGACCTCCCGCGGCGGTCTGCCCCCTGGGCCGCCGTGGAGGGGAGGAGGGGGGCAGCGTCTGGAGTGGGCTGGGGCGCTGACAGTTGTGGAGGACAGCCCACTGTTGATTGGCGGGTGCCACGTGATGGTCGGCAGCGCGACTTGCTGCCGCTCCCTCGACTTCGCGAGGGGACCGCTGGTGCACTGAGTTTTGTTTCGCATGCTGGAGCCCGACCTTGTCGAGCAGTACGGCGACGTGCAGAGCGGCGGGGTCACGACGACTACTGGGCGAACTGCATGATCGACACGCTGAACGAGATGGCGGGCGGTCCTGCGCCACCGGGCGCTGGGCCAGAGGTTCCCTCGGCGGGCCAGGCGCGCTGTCTTGAGCGCCTGCGCACCGCGGCGCGGGCTGCGGGACCTCCCCCCGAGGGCATGAGCGGCGAGGGGGCCCTGAGTGAGCTCCTCGCCAAACGAGGGTACGGCGGGGAGCCCGCCACCCTCGCGCCCCTCGTGCTTGACCTCCTCTCCGTGCCTCCGGAGGGCCACAGGCCGCGCGGCCTCGAGGAGGTTGCCGGAGATGTTGGCGCGCGCATCGCCGAGGGGTTGAAGAGCAAGATCCTGCCCAAAGAGGAGGCAGGGAGGAAGCGTGAGGAGTGTGGGGTGAAACGTTGTTACAGCGATCCTCTGCTGCGAGACCGACGATACTACGCACGCCTGGTGAGGCACCTCGCCAGCAGGGGACTCATTGAGTTCAAGCGGACCTGCACCGAGCAGGTCGGCATCTTCTCGGCATGGAAGAAGAGTGGCAAGGTTCGGCTCATCATAGACTGCCGACTGTCCAACACGCACTTCGACGAGCCCGAGGACGTGAACCTGGCCACGGGCGCGACCATGGGCTCCATCGAGGTGGACTCCGCCGCGCCAGTGGCGCTGGGACAGGTGGACATCGCGGACGCCTTCTATGCGCTGGCTTTGCCGTCGGATCTGACCCGCTTCTTCGGCCTGAAGTCTCTGGCGGCTGGGGGGGCGGGGATCTCGCACTGCAGCGGACGGCCTGTCGGCGTCAACGATGTGGTGGTGCCGTGCTTCGCGGCAGCGCCGATGGGCTGGTCACTGGCGCTGGGCGCGTGCCAGAGCGCGCACGAGGAGATCGTGCGACGGGTGCCGGGGCTGCCCGACTCGCAGCGGATGGCCGACGGCCGACCGCCGCCGCCGCTCGCGCCGGTCAGCCACACGCAGTACGTGGACAACTTTGCGGCGTTCTCGCAGGACCTCGCGAAGGCGGAGGCTGCCGCGATCGCCGTGGACGCGGGCATGAAGGCGGTGGGGCTGCCGACGCATGGCGTGGAGGCCAGCGCGGGCGGCGTGTGCCTGGGCTGGCACTTTGACGAGGAGGAGGCGATCGTCGCGCTCAACCCTGTCAGAGTCTGGCGCCTGAGACTTGGAGTTCAAGAGTTGCTTCGACGACCTCTTGTCTACGGCTGGCAGGTCGAGGTCGTGGTGGGGCACTTCACTTTTGCTGCCTTGATGCGGAGGGAGATGATGTCCTGCTTCGGGGCTGCGCATGGCTTCATCCACGCTCATCGTGACGATCGCGCGGCCCTCTGGCCTGCAGCGCGCCGGGAGCTGTGGTGGGCCGTGAGCCTGCTACCGCTGGTGCGGCGCGACCTGGCCGCGGAGTGGGGCTCGACGGTGATGGCGTCGGATGCCTCACCCTGGGGCCGCGGCGTGGTCGAGGGCGAGAGGGCCGAGGCGCTGGTTCGGCGAGCCGGGCGCGTGAATGAGAGGTGGCGCTTCAGCAAGCACGGTGAGCTCAGCGCGCAGGCTCGGCTCCACGCTCGCTGTCGTCCCGATGGAGAACGCTTGACTGATATGATCCAGGAGTCGCAGCTCGGGGGGCCGTCGTCCGAGTCTGACTTCGACGAGGTGCCCGCCGAGCTGATGAAGGGCCCCTGGCGCACGGTTAGCGCGGCCCGCTGGCGGCAGCGCGAATCCATGCCTATGCTTGAAGCGAGGAGCGTCCTGTGGGCGCTGAAACATCAACTCCGTCGGCTCCACAATCATGATCGTCGTCTCCTCTTATGTCGGTGGCACTGATGATGAGCAAAGGGAGGTCCTCGGTCAAGGGGATGAACCGCGTGTGCAGACAGTGGGGGGCCAACTGCCTGGTGTCAGGAGTTTCAGCTTCAGTTCGATGGGTGATGTCAGAAGATAATCCCGCTGACGAGCCCTCCCGTCTGTTTCAGCCTCCTGGGCCCGAGCTTCATCAGGCCTTCCTGGGGATCCGCCCTGCTGCGCCCAGTCGCGGCGATGCTGTCGCGGAGCCGCGCAGGGAGCCGCAGCACAGGCAGCCGAGCAGCGGCCGTGACGGGCCTGCTGCCCCGCGCCGGGGCCGCGGCGGCGCCGGGCGCGAAGCGCAGGAGGCCCACCAGCGCGCCGGCCAGGCGGCCGCAGGCGGAGGCGCCGCGGCGCGAGGATCGCGCTGCAGCGAGGCGCGGGCGGCTTGCGGAGGCGGCGGAGAGCTGGGGCCGCGGGCGGGCCTTCCTCGAGTCGAGGTCAGTGGCCGTGACACAGGAGAAGCTGTACGAGAAGATGATGACGGATTTCCTGGCGTGGGCCGCTGCTCACCGGCTGCCGCTGGAGACGCTGGCCGAGAAGGACGAGGCTCTGGTGATGAGGGGCGACGCGATGTACTTCGAGGGGGCCACGGCGGGGGACATCAGCAAGCTGAGGGCCGCCGCGGCTTTCTACTGGCAGCTGGGGCGGGCCGGGGTGGAGCTGAAGAGGGCCACCCGGGCCCAGGCGGGGTTCAACAAGATGGCCCCTGCCGCGACGAGGCTGCCGATGCCGCTCGTCATCATGCACATGATCTTGAATGCCATGATGTATCTGGGGAGCCCGTGGGAGATGTGCATGTGCGTTGCTCTGATGCACGCGCTGTACATGAGACCCGTGGACGTGATCAAGATGCGGCCGGAGGACCTGGTGGCGCCGCTCGCAGGCGCCGGCGCGGGGCACGCGCGCTGGAGCGTGGTGCTCCACCCTGCGGAGGGGATGCAGCCGTCGAAGGCGGGGCTGTACGACGAGGCGGTGGTGCTGGACAACTCGGAGTACTTCGACCTGGTGCCGGGGCTGCAGCTGCTGCGGCGGGGCGCGGGACCGCGCCTCTTCCCCTTCGAGTACACGGAGCTGGCGAGGCACTTCGGCGCAGCGGTGAGGCTGCTCAACCTAGAGGTGATCGGCATCAACCACCCGTACCAGTGCCGCCACGGGGGCGCCTCGCACGAGATCGCCAGCGGGCGTGCTGCGTCGCGGGCGCTGGGTGAGCGTGAAGTCGCTCCGTCGCTACGAGAAGGGAGGCAGGCTCAACCAGGTGCTGGCGCGGCTCTCCAAGGTGGCGCTCGAGCACGCCAAGGCCTGCTGCGTCCGAGCTGGACAGCTCCTCGCCAGGACCTGCTCAGCGCTGCCGCCCGTGCCCCACGGGGCCAGGTGGCCCTTGAGCTCTTCAGCGGCACGGGACGCTGGGCGCAGGCCTGGCGGCACGAAGCGGGGCTCCAAGACGTGCCGGTCTTCGAGTGGGACCTGATCCACGGAGAGGAGTACGACTTGACCCGCCCAGGCAACCAGAGGCTGATCAGGGGGTGGCTGCGCGGCAGCCTCATCTGCGCAGTGTGGATGGGCACGCTGTGTTCCTCCTGGTCCATGGCGCGGAGGGGCGGCACGACAGGACCGCCCCCGCTGCGCAGCAGGGATTGTATCATGGGGCTTCCTGATCTCTCGCCCCTTGATGCGCGAAATGTTGCCATAGGAAATCGTCTCATGCGTTTTTGTGCCAGCGCGCTGCAACTATGCATGCGTCTTCACATCCCAGTGGTACTTGAGAATCCGCACTCGTCTCGGGCTTGGTCAGCGCCTCCCATTGCACGTGTTTTGAACCATGCCAATGCTAGACAGACCGTCGTAGATTTCTGCCTCTACGGTGTTCCGTGGAGGAAGAGAACCAGGCTTCTTTCCTTGTGGGTCGATCTCTCCCCGCTTCGTGGTTTGTGCTCGTCGTCCAAAGGGATTTGCACCCGCACGAATCGCCCACATGTTGAGTTGACAGGTAAATGTAGAACATCAGAGAATGAGCCTTTGCAGTTTATGACGAAGATAGCTGAACCATACCCGAGACCTCTGTGTAGGGCCATCGTAAAATGCTTTCGGCAGGCCCTCGCGTTTAAAGTTTGTCAGGGTTTCTCCCGATGGGTTTTGAATGCTGGATAGTTTCTGATCGACGGCCCAAAGGGGCCAGTTGAACTCTTTGGGATTCGTTGTTTTGGGGCAGGATCGGCAAAGCCGCGATCGCTAGCGCAGGTTGCCTCTCGTTCGAGCTGCTGCGCTCGCCCGCTGCTCCCGACGCCGGCTCGCTCAGTCAGAAATCAAGATCGTCTGGCCCCAGCGGCGGGAGCGGGATGATGTTTGTGCTTGCACGTGTATCGTCTAGCAACCGCTGGCGTGTGTGGCCGTTTCCTGTCACAGGTTCGCCTCCCTCCCATCCCTCCCTGGCTCAGCCCTGTTTCCAGGGGCAGGATCGGCAAAGCCGCGATCGCTAGCGCAGGTTGCCTCTCGTTCGAGCTGCTGCGCTCGCCCGCTGCTCCCGACGCCGGCTCGCTCAGTCAGAAATCAAGATCGTCTGGCCCCAGCGGCGGGAGCGGGATGATATATATATATATATATACATATATATATATATACATATATATATGTATATATATATATATATATATATGGACGCGCTCGCACATGAATCTAAATCTTAGAAGCCAGGGAAGCTGGCCGCTCAGGTGTTGTGTATCTGCCCTTCCAACAGCTGTCTGCAGCAATCGCCGGGCTCGAGCGAGCTCGGTTTCTAGCTTGCCACCCAGTCAGTGGATGGTAGACGTTCTGCTCGGCGCAGGACTCCGGGCGGCTGAACGATTGCCGGTTGGGCCCGCGCTGCCGTTGCACAGCAACCGCTGCCCCGAGGCACCGCCTTGCCCAGCGCGCCCTGAGTGTCCGCAGTGCCCTCAGGTTCCCGCGTGTCCAGGGGCTCCTCCTCTTCCAGACCGCCACTGGGAAGTGCTGGAGGTAGGGGCCACCTCGCGGGCTCAGCTCTACGCCGCGGCCCTCGCGAGTGCAGGGGCGACCTGGGTGATTGCGAGGTGGACTGCCGATCGTGGACACCATGCCGCCGAGAGCCGCCCGACAGGAGATGAGATGGGTGTTCGAGTGGTTCGCGACGACGGAGGCTCTCTGGCATCAACGTCACGACGCGGGGGCGGTGGGGTTGTCGGAGACTGACTTCTTCGCCACGACCCCCGACGAGGACACGCACGAGGAGTCCTATGTGGAGATGAACCCAGACATCGTTGGGGCGAGGTGGTCAGCGTCACGATGGCCGCCGCCCCCAGGAGTGCCTCGTGGGATGGTCTACGGCTTCAGAGGAGCTCCGACGGCGTTGCAGGTCGCGGCCTGGGAGAGGGCCGCCGAGCGCCGGGCGCGGGCGCCAGGGGTGGTTGTCGGCGAGGTGCCCCTGGAGCGAGCGGCGGCGGCCCCAGACGCCGCCGCCGGCGGCCCAGCGCTTGGCGGCGTCGGCGTTGCGCCCCCCCCCGGTGCTGCCGCCCCCGCCGTCGACATGGTCGGGAAGGTCTGGGTGTCGGTGGAGAGCCGCTATGGCGCATCGCGCGGCTCGATTGTCACGCTCGCGCCGGGGGCTCACATCATCAAAGACAGGGCCGTCCAGGAGCATGGCGGTGAGCCGATGGTGCTGGCGCTGATCTCTGCGGGGACGGAGGTGGAGTTTGCGGGCGCTGAGGCAGCTGCTGATGCCCGTCTTCTACCTCTGAAGGGGTCGGCGGCAGGAAGAGTCAAGTGGTCGTTCCGGGATGCCGTGGAGAATGTGAAGGAGATCGCGCTCGGAGACTTCCCAGTCCCCGGGCCAAGAACGACATCCTGGTGCGTCGCCTTTCTGAACCGGAGGGGCGGCGGAGCCATGGACCACCACAAGTGGTGGGTATCAGCTTTCCGCCTCCAGAGCGATTGGCGGGGAGTAGGCGAGCACGGGCTGATCCTCCAGGCGCTCGAGCTGGGCCTGCGCTGCGACAGCCTGGACGTCCTCAACCTGGGGGTCGTGGAGCCGCTGCTGCGACGGGCCCAGCTCATCGAGCACTGCTACTCCGAGATGGGGCCGGGCGGCTTGTCCGAAGGCGGGTCGGGAGCGGCCCCGGGCGACGGGGGCGGCGACAAGAACAAGAAGGGAGGTGGCCGCGGGCGCGGCCACGGAGGCCCTGCGCTGCTGCGGACTGGGATGTACGACGAGAGCGCCATCTTCCTCGGCGCTCACAAGGAGTTCGGGACCGTCATGGTCGCACCCGAGCTCTTCGACTACGTGTCGAAGGAGGTGGAGAGGGACGCTTCGGTGCTGAAGCAAATCCGCAAGGCCCGCGAGGAGCGGGCCGCGACGTCCAAGTAGCCTTACGACAGCGATGGCCCCCCGACCATCTCAGGGAGAGGGGCCGCCCCGGGCGGCCTGCGGGCTTCCCAGCATGCCTGAATTCAGACCTCGTGACGGTCGCCAGCGGGATCTTCTTCCTCTGCCAGTCGTCGACGAGTCTTTTGGCGAGCTGAGTTGCCCCGAGGGGGGCCGTCTCTCACGAAGTTGCAGGAGACGCTGTCATCGACGGGCTCACGTCAGTCAGTGGTCCCGGGACATCGCGCTTACCTTGAATGAGATGGCGATCGGGCCGAGTGGGATTACCTCAACCTCGACACGTTCGCCTCCCTCCCTGGGCCAGCAGCAGCGCCTGGACTACATCATGCGTTGCACAGAGGCGGTGGGGAAGCCCCTCGACGATCTCGATGGCCCAGGAGCCCTGCGGGAGCTCTGGGCCCGCCGCGGCTACAACGGCTACAATGGTAAATCGTGTACCGCGGCCCCCTTCGACGTTAGCCAGCTCGCCTTGCCAGAGAAGGGTCATCGGCCAGCGCCTCTGACTTCTTTGCGCGGGGCTGCAGGCGCTGAGCTTGCGAAGGGTTTTGGTGACAGAATATTGCCACATGAGGAAGCGGAGCGTCGCAAGGCCGCGACGGGGGTGAAGAGGCCCTTCAATGACCCTCGACTTCGGAGTCGCCGAGCGCATCGAGACCTCATTTCGAAGCTGAACGACTCGGGGTTGCTTGAGTTCAGGCGATCTTGTCGAGAACGAGTGGGGCTCTTTTCAGTTTTCAAGAAGGATGGGAGACAGCGTTTGATAGTGGATGCTCGATGGTCGAACTGTCATTATGCAGATGGGGCCGACTTCAGTCTCGCAGCTGGCCAGTCTTTCTCGCCAGTAGAGGTTGACCTGGGGGATCCCATATTTCTTGGGGAGGTGGATATCACAAATTCGTTCTATGTGCTAGAGTTGCCATCTGAATTGCGCACATCGTCCGGCCTCGACTCCGCACGTGCAGGCGACGTCGGCGTTACCGAGACGGTTGAGGGTTCTGCTCTACCACGTGAGTTGGTGGCGCCTTGCCTTCAAGTGGCCCCCATGGGCTGGTCACGCGCAGCGGAGATGTGCCAGACTATCCATGTGCACCTGGTGGAGACGGCCCCCGGCTGGCACGGAGGCAACCGCATCAAGGACGGCCGTGCCGTCCCTCAGCTCGACCCTCTGGCCCACACGGAGTACGCGGAAAACCTCGTGAGCTACTCTCAAGACGAGTCAGCTGCGAGGAGGGCCGCCGAGGCTGTCGACGTAGTCTTCAAGCAGGTGGGCCTGCCCACGCACGGGGCATCCTGTCAGGCGGGCGGGGACTCGCTGGGCTGGAGGTTCGAGGCGGACTCCGCTGCGGTCGCCGTCAACCCGAGGCGCCTCTGGAGGATGCGGCTCGGCATTGACGAGTTGCTGCGCCGTGGCCAGTGCTCGGGCAGGCAGCTCGAGAGTCTCGTGGGGCACCTGACTTTCGGCGCGCTGCTTCGGCGTGAGTACCTGTCCGTTTTCAGCGCGGTGTACCTCTTCTCTGCCAAGTAAATGAGGAGGACGTTGAGCTGTGGCCGGCGGTGCGCCGTGAGCTGCGGTGGGCCTCAGCGTTGCTCCCGTTGCTGCGTCGGGACCTCTCGGCCAGGTGGGCCACCCAGGTCACCGCCTCTGACGCATCGCCTTGGGGGCGAGGGGTCACTGCGGCGACTGTGGACGAGGAAATGGTGAGGGCTGTCGGCCAGCAGAATGAGCGTTGGCGTTTTTCGCGGAGCTCTGAGGAGGGCGCCCACGCACGCTTCCACGCCGCCATGGCAGGACATCAGCTCAAGGCCCAGAGCAAGGACGCCTGGGCCCCGAGCGACAGTGACTGCACGAATGATTTTCCAGAGATCCCCGTCGAGCTGCCCCGCCGTGGCTGGACTACTGTATCAGCCGATCGGTGGGTGAAGTCCGAGCACATGCCTTTGCTCGAGGCTCGCGCACTGTTGTGGAGCCTCAAGCATCAGCTTCGTGATGCAAATAATCATCAAAAAAGGATCCTGTTCCTCGCTGACGCGATGTCCGTCGTCCTCATGATGAGGAAGGGGAGGTCTTCGGTGCCTGGAATGAACCGTATATGCCGGCAGTGGGGAGCTTGGTGTTTATGTAATGGGGTATCTCCGCGGGCACGGTGGATATGCAGCGAGTCGAATCCAGCCGATAGCCCTTCCAGGATGTTTGCCCCGCCGCCGCGCACTCTCGAGCGAGCTTTCGGGACAGTCCTGGAGCCTCCCACGCCTCCACCCACACCTCGGACGGATGTCCCGACGACTTCCGCCAGCCGAACTGGAGCGCACGATGGCGCCTGGGAGACTGGCGAGGATGCTGCCCGCGACACCTGCGAGTCTGAAGCGGGGCAGCGGGCAGGAGGCGGCACCCGACACGAGGGAGGTGCGCGTCCAGCAGCGAGCTCGCTTCCAGAGCGAGGCGGCCCTCTACGGTCGGACACCGACGATGCTGACCTACCTCAAGGCTCGGTCGGTGTCTCGGCCGATAGAGGATACCTACGCCAAGCTGATGAACGGCTTCACCATGTGGGCGGAGCGACGCAGTTTCGAGCTGGGGACCGTGCCGGAGCGCGACTGGGCCCTGGCCAGCTAAGGGACGGAGCTGTATTTTCGGGGGGCGACGGCCGCGGACTTCAGCAAGGCGCGCGCCGCGGCGAAGTTCACGTGGACCGACATCCCCAAGGGCGGCGGCGAGCTCAAGCGGGCCCGCAGGGACCTCGCGCTACCGGTGGGTGGAGTCCGCAGCGGAGTGACCTGCTGGAGTCCCCTGCCCCACCCGGCCGAGTGTCTAGAACCCAGCAAGACAGGGCTCTTCGACGAAGCTCTGCTGCTGGACAACCCCGAGTTTGCCGACTTCAACCCCGTCTGGGCGCGGCTCCACGACCTGAACGTGGACAGGCTGCTCAGCGCGTCGCAGGCCAAGTTCGCGAGGGCTTTCACGGCGGCGGCGGACAGGCTCGGGCACCGCCAGGCGGGCGCCCACCACCTCTACCAGCTACGGCACGGGGGCGTCTCCCACGAGCTGGCGCGGAAGGCCAGGAGTGTGGCAGAGGCCCAGAGGCGCACGCGATGGCTGTCCAAGGCAAGCATGCATCGCTACGAGCAGGGCGGTCGAGTCGCCGAGGTGCTCCAGCGCCTCTCGCCTGTGCAGCTGGAGGGGGCCGTGAAGGCCCGCGAGTCCTTGTCCGTGACCCTTCGCAGTGCCTCCCGCGGGTAGCGAAGGGCTGCCCGAGAGGCGTCGCGCTCGAACTGTTCAGTGGATCGGCGTCCTTTTCACGTGCCTGGAGAAAGGAGACCGCTATGTCGAACATTCCGATTTTCGAATGGGATTTCATTCACGGTGACAAGTTCGATCTACTGAATAGGCGTTGCCAATCTATAATTCGTGGATGGATAATGTCGGGCTATGGATTGGACAACCTTGTAATTCCTGGTCCATGGCTAGACGTGCTACTCGTACTGGTCCAGGGCCCCTGATGTCATCGGAACACATCATGGGGCTCCCTGGACTGGGGCCCAAAGGTCAGCGGAATATTGACATCGGAAACATTATGATGAAGTTTGCCTTTTCGCTCATTATGTTGTGTCGTCGCATGTCTATCCCGGTCTCTGTCGAGAACCCGCACAGCTCAATGGCATGGAGGACCCCCCAGTTATTGCAGCTAGCTTCTTTGCCCGACCCGAACATCATTTACACGGATTTCTGTATGTTCGGAAAGCCCTGGAGAAAACGTACGCGTATATTGTCTTGGCATGTTCAACACGAATATGCTATTCGCCGCTGTTCGTCGAAGCGGGGGATATGTGATCGCACCGGTAAGCCACATGAGATCCTTGAGGGGCGTCGTGATGGCAAATTCCTCACAAAAACCGCAGAGCCTTATCCCGATAGTCTGTGTAGGAATTTCGTGTGCTCTTTTGTCTCCGCTCTGATTGCTCACATAATGGCTGCGCTAGAAAAATTCGGCCTAGGCCAGTAGGGTAACTTGGCGTTGCTGCAGTGTCTTCGGGTGGAAGCCGTGGCAGTGGGGTCTCGTATAGATGCCTCCTCGTCGGTCGCCACCCTGGGGTGGCTCGCCTCTGCCACGACCTCTAGAAAAGGTCGGCTGGCCGGCTGAGGAGGTGAGGAGATTGTAGGTGGACGTGCTCGCACATGAATTTAAATTTTAGAAGCCAGGGAAGCTGGCCGCTCAGGTGTTGTGTCTCTGCCCTTCCAACAGCTGTCCGCAGCAATTGCTCCCGTCGCGCCCGCCCGCTCTGTTTTGCTCACACTCCAGCTGGGTGGAAGCCGTGGCAGTGGGGTCTCGTATAGATGCCTCCTCGTCGGCCGCCACCCTGGAGTGGCTCGCCTCTGCCACGACCTCTAGCAAAGGTCGGCTGGCCGGCTGAGGAGGTGAGGAGATTGTGTATATATATATATATATATATACACACACGCCCCTGCGACGTGTATTTCGCGCAGCCCCTGAGGCAGCGGAAGAGAGAACACAGGGAAGGAAGGGGCAAGGGGGAAGGAGGAGAATAGAGCACGAGCGAGAGTAGCAGGAGGGAGGTTAGGAGAAGAAATCACGTGGCAGGTGCAGATCGGGCAGGTACACCTTAACGGGCGGGTGGGGGAGGCGGGCCCAAGTTGCCAGGCGGGTTGCTGAAGCGCGCGTCCTGCATGAATCGCGAAGAACTTTCGAGCGATAGCGCGATTCCCATGTAAATTTTGATGAATCCATAGAGCGTGATTCCTGAGTGTCGAGGGCGGGGCGTCTGAATAAATTGCGAAAGAGTCCCACGCGAGAGCGCGATTACAGTATAAATTCCGAGGAGAACCCGCGCGAGAGCGCGACTTTAAAATACATTAAGAAGAAGTATCAGGCGGGAGCCCCTGTTTTTGTAAACCGGGGGCCAGGGGCGCAGATTGGCAATGTTTTTTGTAAAAAAGCAGGGTGCACAACCCGGGAAAATCATTTGAACTGAAAGATATGACGGTACGTGAGGACGGGGATCAACAGTAATGTTTTTGTAGAAATGAGAACTCGACGACAGCAACAACAACAATCAGTGTAAGACAGGCGGCTCAGTCATAAGATTTGTCTTGTGAAAAAGTGTGAAGAAATCCCGCGCGAGAGCGCGACCTGGGAATAAATTGCGAGGACGTATCAGGAGGGAGCCGTTGTTGCTGTTGTTGTAAACTGGGGGCCGCGGGCACAGTTTGGTGACACCTCCTTTTCCATTAAAAAATGCGAGCCCCGGGAGAAACACGCTAATGTCGAGCGATAGCGCCGTTCCTGACTTCGGGGGCCTCTCTGGCCAGGGGCTCTCGGAATACCTATGGAGAAATATCGGCATGGAGCCATTGTCGCCGTGTCCAGGCCTCTACGAAGTTGCTTGAATTACGGGAGAATCTCGAGCGAGAGCGCCGTTCCTGAGTTTGAGAGCCTTCTTGGCCAGGAGCTCTCGGAGCAAATCGTGAGGAAATATCGAGCAGGAGCCCTTGTCGTCGTGGCTGGGCCTCCGCCAACTTAATTGTTTGCGAGGAAGTCTCGAGCGAGAGCGCCGTTCCTGAGTTCGGGGGCCTCTCTGGCCAGGGTGTCTCGGGGTAAAGTGTGAGAAAGTATTGAGCGGGAGCCGTTGTTGTCGCAGCTGGGCCTCCAAGGGCCCACATGTAGGCTCAAGCCAACGCTCGAGCGGGAGCCTCGTTTTCAGAGAAAATGTAGCCGGCGTCGAAGAGAGAGCGCGCGGAACCGTTTCCGGAGAGCAACAATAATTTCTAGAAATGAGTATTCAACAACAACAACAACAACAACAACAACAACAACAACAACAACAACAACAACAACAGCAGCAGCAGCAACAACAACAACAATAACATCAACAATTATCATGTTGCCCTCATGCGCGATGTTTCCACACGAAGCATTCGGCCATCATGATAACCATCCACGTAATGGGGGAGTCTTGTTCTATAGCGGGGTCCGTTATTCCCATCCCCAGATCTCCCGCCCAATGAGATCTTGCAAACACCTCCTCCGAGGAATTTCAACATATCCTGCCTCGAAAACACATGCACGCGCCTTGCTGCGCCGATGCGAGACCGCCAGTGGAACCCCAGTGAAGGGTAAAGCACAAGGAAGTTTCGAACGACAGGATTGCCTTGGTGGGGATGGGGGCTGTCGGCGGTGAGGCAAGGACCTGGCCCTGAATAGAAAGGGAGGAAGTCTCGAGCAGGGCTGCTGTTGTTGTTGGGAGCGGCGCCAATGCAAAAGAGAGTAGGGCGCCAGTCCAGCGTAAAACAAAACGAAGTCTGGAGCGGGAACGCTGGTTTTGTTGGGACGGCGGCTTTCGGCGGCGAGGAGGAGCACCGCCTTGAGTAAGAAGGGAGGAAGCATCGAGCGGGAGCCGTGGTTTTGTGGGGACGGGAGCTGTCGGCGGCGAGGAACAGCACCGTCTTCACGAAAAAGACAGGAAATCTCGAGCGGGAGCGTTGTTCTTGCTGGGAGCGGCGCCAATTCAAAAGAGAGTAGGGCGCCAGTCCAGCGTAAAACGGAAGGAAGTCTCGGGCGGGAGCGCTGGGTTTGTCGGGGCGGCGGCTTTCGGCGGCGAGGAGGAACACCGCCTTGAGTAAGAAGGGAGGAAGCATCAAGCGGGAGCCGTGGTTTTGTGGGGACGGGGGTTGTCGGCGGCGAAGAACAGCAACGTCTTCAGGAAAAAGACAGGAAATCTCGAGCGGGAGCGTTGTTCTTGCTGGGAGCGGCGCCAATTCAAAAGAGAGTAGGGCGCCAGTCCAGCGTAAAACGGAAGGAAGTCTCGGGCAGGAGCGCTGGGTTTGTCGGGGCGGCGGCTTTCGGCGGCGAGGAGGAACACCGCCTTGAGTAAGAAGGGAGGAAGCATCAAGCGGGAGCCGTGGTTTTGTGGGGACGGGGGTTGTCGGCGGCGAAGAACAGCAACGTCTTCAGGAAAAAGACAGGAAATCTCGAGCGGGAGCGTTGTTCTTGCTGGGAGCGGCGCCAATTCAAAAGACAGTAGGGCGCCAGTCCAGCGTAAAACGGAAGGAAGTCTCGGGCGGGAGCGCTGGTTTTGTGGGGGCGGCGGCTTTCGGCGGCGAGGAGGAACACCGCCTTGAGTAAAGAAGGGAGGAAGCCTCGAGCGGGAGCGTTGTTTTTGTTGGGGGCGGCGCCGATGAGAGAAATATTAGCGCGCTAGCCCAAGATAAAATTGGAGAAAGTCTCGAGCAGGAGCGCTGGTTTTGTTAGGACGGCGGCTTTCGGCGGCGAGCAAGAACACCACCCCTGAGTAAAAAGGGAGGAAGTCTCGAGCGGGAGCGTTGTTGTTGTTGGGGGGCGGTTTTGGCGGTCCCCCAAACCGCTCGAGCGTGAGCCTCATTTTCAATGAAAATGCAGCTGGCGCCGAGGCGAGAACGCCAAAGCGCTTTTTTATGGTGTCCAACAAGAATAATTGTTTAGTAATGAACACTCAACAGCAACAACAACAACAACAACAACAACAACTACAACAACTACAACAACTACAACAACAACGACTACAACAACAAAGACAACAACAACAACCACAACCACAACAGCAACAACACAATCTGTGTATGATTGTTCGTTTTTTTGTTCGCGTGCCATCCAACACGTACATGCTAAACCATCGATACCCGCCTTCTTCGTATTCGATCGTACCCTTTGGGTGTATCTATTTTTCTTACCTGCAACGTGTATTTCGTGCAGTCCTTGAGGCAGGGGAAGAGAGGACGGATGGAAGGAAGGGACAAGGGAAGGAGGAGGATGGAGCACCAGAGAGAGTGGCAGGAGGGGGGAAGGCGGGCCCAGGCGGCCAGGTCGAATAGGTGGGTTGCTCAAGCGTGCGTTCTGCATCAATCGCGAGGGGGTACCGAGCGATAGTCTCAACAAATTGCGAGGAAGTCCCACGCGAGAGCGCGATCCCTGCATACATAGTGAGGAAGTATCAAGCGGGAACCGTTGTCGTTGAAATTACATTATCAAAGAATAATTATTGTTGACCCCCCCCCTCCGGTGCACATTAAATTTTTTGAATGGAAATGCCCCTCCCGGCGCTCGCACCCTGTTTTTTATCAGGGACAGTCTTCCTCCTCAAATTGTGCCCTTGGCCCCTGTTTTACAACAACAATGGCTCCCGCTTGATACTTCCTCCAAATGTATTCCGGTCCCCCGCTCCCGCCGGAGACTTCTTCACATTTCACTCAGGCGCCGCGCTCTTGACATTCGGGAATCGCACGTTCGCTGGGGACTTCTTCAAATTTACTTAGAAATCGCTCTCTCGCTGGAAACTGCCTGGCTTATCACGCAGATCTCCAGAGGAAATATATACTCACCAAAAGTGGTATGATCGAGGACGAAGGGGGCGGGTATCGAGCGTTCGGGAAATGCACGCTGAATGACACTCGAGCAGATAAGAGCGAACAGTCTTAAAATGATTGTTGTTGATGTTGCTGCTGATATTGTTGCTGTTTTTGCTGGTGGTGGTGATGCTGGTGTTGGTTTGTTGTTGCTGCTGCTGCTGTTGTTGTTGCTGTTGCTGTTGCTGCTGCTGTTGCATGAAGAATAACTGTTGTCGACCCCCCCCCCCTCCGGGAACATGTGTGCTTTTCAATTGCAGTGCCCCTCCTGAGGTCCGTACTTTTGTATCAGGGAAAAACTTACTACTCAAACTGCGTTGTTGGCCCCCGAACTACAACAGCGGCTCCAGCCTGATATTTCCTCATCATATATTCCTATATCGCGCTCTCGCGCAGGACTTCCTCGCAATGTATGCAGAAATCGAGCTCTCGCGTGGGAATTCCTCGCAATTTATTCAGACGCCGCGCCCTCGACACTCAGGAATCACGCTCCCGTTGTGGATTTCTCACGATTCATTTGGGAATCGCGCTATCGCTCGAGACTTCCTCGTGATTCATGCTGAACGCGTGTTCAGCAATCCGCCTGCTCGACCTACAACCTCCATCATGTTCATTCTCATCCCCGTCCCCATCCTCACCATCCATTGCAACGTTGCCTCAAGTTATTCGAGTCAACCGCTTGAGGTCCAGTTAGCATCTGTGCAGGCCGCACCGCTGCAGGAGCTTTCGATGCAATGGTGTCGAGCGACCACATCGCGGATGCCATAGACGTGACTGGCAGCTCTTGGACCCGGGATGCTTGCGCCAGCCTCAGGCGCTATGGATACGCCCGGTTGCGACTGTCGCAGGCAGAGGTGAGTACCTTCAGCGAGCTGTATCGGGTCACGCACGAATTCTTCGAAGACAAGGAGGCGATGCGAGAGTTGGAAGTCCCGAGTGACACAGTGGACCGCCTGGACGAGAGGAGCGGCTACGTGTTCGGCCGGAGCAGGGAATTCTTCGAGCTTCACCCCGAGTGCCCCCCTGCCAATGCGCTGGGCCAGGCGCGATCTCCTGTGGCGTGCAAGTTTCTGGACTCCACGTGGGATATTACACGCATCTGCCAGAGGCGCTGCGATGAGGTGCTGGAAGAAATTGTAAGGTCCAGTGCGTCCCGTGAGCTCCGCCAGCTGTTCGACAGTGATGGCCCAGGCAAGTTCGACCCGTCAAAGGTGACTGAGAACATGCTGCGCATCTACAGGTACAGTACGCACTACGACCGCAGCAACGGCGACGTCGACACTCACTTCGACATGGGGACGCTGTCCATCGTTCCGAAGAGCACCTCCCACGGCCTCTTCATGCTGCCCACGAGCGCCCAGGATCAGCATCGTCCAACCTCTTCCCATCCCCACTGGGCTGTGGCATCTCAGCTCCACCAGCAAACCCTCCTAGCAGGTGATAGGCCCAGCGAAGCCTGAAGGCTCGGGCATATATGATCCTGGGTCAAGCGTTCACAGCACCCCCAGATGGGATGGGTCCCAGGGTTCTACAGGCCCCTCCCCAGATGGGATGAGGGGGGGACGACGACGATGACGACGACGACGACGACGACGACGACGACGACGACGAATCACCCCAGGACACGCCAACAGGGCCAGGACCACAGGGGGGGAGCGATCCCATTCGCGAGGCCTTCGCAAGGCTCACGGGCGTACCCATCCAGCAGGGGAGAGAGGGAGCTCGATCCCATATGCATTGGAGGAAGGGGGGGGCAACCCTGGATCATGGAGTCCCACCTCGGTGGGTAGGTGGGCCAGTGGGGCCAAGGCCACTCCAGGTTGGATAGGGATCGGTTACACGATGCTCAGAGGAAGCGCCATTGCAGTCCGCTGGGCGGCTCCCAGCCTCCTGCTGCGTCCCCATCGAGGAGCGGATGGGCGACGACGAGGTGCTGATGTTTGTAGGCATGACACTCGCACGATTGACGGGCATACCGGCGCTCCAGCACGGCGTCTTCACCGAGTGGAAGGTGTCTACCAGACTGGAACATATCCCCATCCCTGTGATCGGCATCACCTTCTCTCGGTGCCGATCTTAAGGATCCCCTCAGTTTCTGAGGGCACATCCCTAAGACTTTTATCGCCTTGGGCTTGTCGATCTCGGGGATCGGGACAAGCTCGAGGCTGGTTAGGTGCGGTACTCCGCGCCGTTCTTCCAGCGACTGGCGCCTTGCTGCGTCCTGCCCGCCTGCGCCCGCCACCCGAGGGAGAGAGTGAGCGAGTACAACCAGCGCCTGCGCGACGCAGAGAACGAGGAGCTGCGGGGCGACGGCGGCATCGTCCTGACGAAGCGGCGCGACGACTCCCGCGAGGCGCCCTCGAGGCCGTGGGGCGGCTGCAGGGCCCCGGGGGCTTCACGGGCAGAGGACGCTGCCGGCCACCAAGAGCACATGGGCTGCCACGGCTGGCGGCCATGGAGAGATGGCAGGGGCCCCGAAGCTTCGCAGATGGAAGACGTTGCTGGCCACCAGGAGTAGCCAATCGCGCTGCCGCGCAATGTCCGCCACCGAGCTCCAGGGACCCACAGAAGCTTTGGGGCACCTGGTACCCTCAAAGGTCGGCGAAGAGTGGCCCGAGATTTTTCTTGCAAGGAGATCTCTTACCACATGTGCCTACTGGATGTTGCGCCACGCCCACTTGGAGTCAACGCGGTTAGGAACTTTAGCTTAGCGTGTTGCGCCGCTGGTTCTGCCCCACGCTTCGGCGCGACACGCTGGCCACATCCCCGCTCCCGAGCGTCAACTTCCCGAGACTCTCCCAGCCTCCCGTCCTGCGGAGCGCAGCGACACGATGGCGGCTTGCAGGGCACAGCGTGTCGCGGGGGCCGCCGCAGGCAGCGACGGGACGCGTGCTGGGCCCTGGTGCGCCCAGGGAGCCCCTTGCTTGTCGCTCCGCGGGTCGGGAGGCAGAGCGAGGGGCTCCCGACGCCCGTGCGCCAGCGGGCCACCGGGCCACCCAAGCGGCGGCGGTCATGACGGGCATCCTCGGACGCTGCTTGCTCTCGAGGGGCGAACGAGGTCGGCGAGCAGAGAGAGCGCCGTGGGAGGGGGGCCGGTGCACACCCTCTTGCCTGCAGTGTCGCGGTGACGACACCGTCGCGATGCTCTAAGCCGGGACGCGCTTAGGCGAATTACCACTTGGCGTTGCAAAGGGGGGGTCTGGAGGAAAGCAGAAGCATGCAGAAGAACGCGAGACCGCGAATGCATGTGGAAGACGCCGATGATGTAATGCAGGGGCAGAGTCGCGCGGAGCACACCTGACACTGAAATGCAAGAAAATGCAGGCGGAAGAAGCCGAAGCGACCACCACACACACGCACACACACTTTTCACTTCGCGGCCAGTCGATCCAACGTAGCGGGGACGTTAGCAGTTCGCAGGTTGCGCTAGGTTGATTACGACTGAGCGTATGCCGATGGGGAGGCAACCGAAAGAGGGTTGCGCGTGCAGAAAAGGCGTGTGTGTATGCACGATTGACGAGCACATACACCGACGCCGGTAGCTCATTTGGGAGGAACTCAGGCGCCGGCAGGAAGCGAAAGCAGTGCGACTGGCGCCAGCGATCAGGTGGACGGCCCCAAAGAGCACAGCACACACACACACACATACACACACACGCACTTGTTGTATCCAGCGGCTGCGCGACGTCACTACAGCGAGAGCTAAGTCGGGCCACGTTTAGCGTTAACCACATCTGGCGTAGCAGGTGTGAACTACGCATAGCGCGTCGCGTACAGAAAATTTGTAGTGGACACGTTTCGGCGTTGCGGCCACGCGCGCGGCGGCGCGGCGTAGGCAGTCGAGCGGGAAAACGCTCGCGGCTGGGCCAGATCACGCGGCGTGGGGACCAGTGAGTGGTCCGCCCATAGGGGATCGCCTGGGTCACTCGCGGTGGGCCGCGAGGGGAGGGGGTTGAGGGGGAGAGGGGGAGAGAGGCGGCAGGTGAGGGCACAGTGCGAAGTGCAACAGCATCCTGGGTAAGGAGGAGTACTGCAGGCAGACAGCCCGCACATACACACACACACACACACACGCACACACACACACACACACACGCACACACACACACACACGCGTGTGTATATATATATAGGTGTGTCTATGTATACACACAAGTACCGATATATATATATATATATATATATATATACACATATATACATACATACATGCGGGTGTGTGTATTACGGTCGTCGCTGGTGGGCGACTCGCCACACCGCCAGACGCGCCGCGCGAAGGACCGCGCGCGAGCCCAGTAGTCAAAAGAGGGGCAGGGAAAAGGCGAGACGGCCGACCCCTCACGGGGAAGTGGCCGGGTGCGGCGCCGAGGCGGCGAGGCAGCGGGCAGGCGCCGGCGAGCGGCGGGGCGGCGAGGGGGCGGCGTCCGCAGGGCGGGGTGCCAGGGCGGGGCGGGGCAGCGGGGCGGCGAGCGAAGGCGGGGCAGCAGGAGGGGCGCCGCGTCAGAGTTAGGGCGGGCAGTGCGCGGCCCGCGGCAGCGGACCAGCACGAGGGGCGGCATGCCAGGGAATGGCGGGCGGGGCGCGGCCCCCAGAAGCGTGACGGGCGGGAGGGAGGCAGCCGGCACCAGGTCTTGACCGAGAGGCCAGGAGAGGCGGAAAAGCCGGACGCATACACACACACACACACACACACACACATTTTGGCAGTCGCGGCCTCGCGCGCAGCGACGAGGCAGAGAAAGGTCAGGTTTGGTGCGCGCGCGGCCAGGCCCGCAGTGGAATCACCGAAGAAGATTCGAGCAACACCATCAGCAGCAAACCATCCGGGCGTGGACGGCACGGAGGAGACACGCTGCGCCCGGCGTTGGATTGCCAACGGGAACGAAGCGCGAGAGCGTGGGCAGGAGCAGAACAATCCAGGCCTGGATGGCGGGGAGGAAACGCGCCGTCGAACGCTGGTTTCCAGCGGAGATTTGGCGCGGGTGGAGCACAGGAGATACGTTGGATGGACAGTGACGATGCGGGCGACGGGTGAAACAAGGCTACAATCGTGGGGTGACGGGCAGGAGCAATGCGTGGGAGGCCGCACACAAACACACACACACACACACGCACACACACACACACACACACACACACACACGCACACACACACACACACACACACACACACACACACACACACACACACGCACACACGCACACACACACACACACACATAGACACTGACACGCCAAATGCCGCACGGCGCGGTGGCGGGTCTGGGCTGCGACATCTACGGGGACTTCCACGGCCAGGGAGGCCAGAGCGATTGGGGAGACCAGAGCGGCTGGGGAGGCCAGCGTGGCGGCAAGGCCGAGGGGTGGTACGGCGGCTGCGGCGACTCGTGGGGGCCGCGCAGCCGCAGCAGGACCGTCCTCATCTTCCTCTCGTTAGCCTCCTCATCTCCTCATCATCATCATCATCATCATCATCATCCTGGTCCTCCACCTCCTCATCCTCCTCATCATCGTCGTCATCATCACCACGATCATCATCATCATCATCATCATCATCATCATCATCATCAGCAGCATCCTCATCCTCATCCTAATCTTTCTCCTCCAACTCCAACTCCTCCTCCTCCTCCCCCTCCTCCTCCTCTTCCTTCTCCTCCTCCTCCTCCTCCTCCTCCTCCTCCTTGCCTCCTCTTCCGCCTCCTCTTCCTGCTCCTCGTCATTATTGCCTCCTCCTCCTCCGCCTCCTCCTTCTCTTCCTCCTCCTCCTCATCCGCTCTTCATCCTCCTCGTGCTCCTCCTCCTCCTCGTCCTCATCATCATCATCATCATCATCATCATCATCATCATCATCATCATCATCATCATCATCATCTTCCTCTTCCTCTTCCTCTTCCTCTTCCTCTTCCTCTTCCTCTTCCTCGTCCTCTTCTTCTCCTCCTCTCCTCCTCCTCGTCCTTCTCCTCCTCCTCCTCCGCCGCCGCCTCCTCTTCCTCCTCCTGCTCCTCCTCCTCCTCTTTCCACCTCCTCCTTCTCCTCCTTTCCCGCCTCCTCCTCCTCCTCCTCCTCCTCCTCCTCATCATCATCATCATCATCATCATCATCAGCATCATTCCGTAGCCATTTTGGCTCAAGCCGTTTTGGCAGGCAGGTGCCAGTCGTTTTCTCCTCCTCGCGGACCCGCGCCACGAGCTGCAAGCTGAAGCCCCTCGGCATGACGCGCCGTAGGCAGCGCCGCGAGGGCGGCTCGGCGGGAGGCAACGGCGAGAGGGACAACGAGGCTCGCTCAGAGCGGATTGTGGTCTTCGAGAAGACCAAGATTTGCAAGTTCCACATCATGGGGATCTGTACCAAGGGCGACGGTTGCCGCTTCGCGCACGAGAGAACGCAGCTGCAGACGCTGCCTGACCTGTCCTGCACGAAGCTGTGCAAGACGCTGATTGCCACTGGTGTGTGCAACAACGAGTCCTGTCGTTACGCCCACAACAAGGAGCAGCTCCGCGATATGCCCGACCCGTCGACGAAATTGCCCTTGAGCTCTTTGGATGGCGTGTCCAACCAGCAGAGCATCAGCTCTCAGCAAGCTGCATATGCAATGCAAGGCACTGCAGTGGATCCGCTGGCGCAGGCAGCTGGCGGCGGCGCGAGCCTGGTAGCGGGCACGGGTCCGTACGGGATGGTGATCGGCCAGCCGATGCCGCAGGGGGCGATGCAGGGCCAAGGACCCGTGAACCCCTCTCTCATGCAGGCCGCGATTGTGCAGATAGGACAGGTTGCTCAGGCTCACGCGGCGGAAGCGGCTCGGTTGCAGGCGATGGCGCAGACCCTCAACGACGGCTCTCAGCATCAGCAGATGCCCGCGGCCTCGCCGCAGTTTTTCACCGGTGGCCCGCCATTGGCAACATGGCCTACACGGCGCCGCTGGGCCAGGCGCTGCCGGGCGCGCCGGTCCGGGGCGCCGCCGAAGGCCACGGTGGTGGGACGGACGTGGCCAAGCCGCGGAACTTGGTGCAGATCGCACAGCGCATCGAGAAGAGCGCCCTATCGTCAGGCGCGCCGGGGCCGCACTGCGACAGCGGGTACGGGCGCACCGTGAGCGGGGCCACGGGGAGCACGGCGGCCGGCAGTCAGGACGCCGACGTGGACGCTGCGGACGAGGGCGGCGGCCCGCGGCTGCCTGCGGCGCAGGGGTACACGGACACGGAGTACCTCGAGGCTGCCCTCGCGGCCGCGGCTGGCGCCCCGCTGGTGCACCGGCTCGGTGGCGGGCCAGACCTCGGCTACGAGCGAACGGGGGTTGGCCTCCAAGAGCTCGCCCGGACGCCCCCGCCGTTCGTCTGGAAGGCCACTGCCCCCAAGTGGTGGCGCTCGGACCAACTGGAGAGTTTCCTGGCCGGAAACGGTTGGACAGAGCCGCAGGTGACCGGCGACCTGGGGCACGGTGTCTGGAGGTTCCGCGCCAAGGCACGCCCCACGGACAGCACGTCTTACATGTGGGAGGGCGCCGACCAGTCCGAGCGGATCACGGCCCTCCCTATGCCGAGGAAGGTCAAGCAGGAGAATGTGGGCAAGCAGCTCCGCCGCCCAGCGCTCCCCTGGCTGGATGACGACGACGTCAAAGACGCTGACGACGTCACCATGGGCGACGAGGACAGGAAGGCCCCGGCGGCGGCCCCCGGGGGCTCCCCCGCTCAGGAGCCGGCCGCGGGCGGCAGGGGCGCCACTGCACCGCGCGAACAACAGCCTCCGACGGGCACCAAGCAGGGCAAGGGCACGGGAGACGGCGACCGGGTCCGCAAGCGGCTCAAGCTGAATGGCAACAGTGTCATCAAGGACAAGACGTGCATCCTCGACAGCTACGAGGTGGTCGAGACCGGCGGCCAGGGTGCATGCGGCTACTGCGCGGTGGTGGGCTCGGGCAGGATGGCCAAGGACAACGCGGCCGACCTTAGCACCCAGGAGGTGCTAGACAAGATCATGAAAGAGGCCGGCACCCTCCGGGCCCAAACGGCCCAGCAAATGACCAACAACCCGGACGTCTGGGAGGAGTATACGACCCCAAGGCCGCGAGCCACGCGGGACGTTCTTGGGCCGAACACTTGAGCACGCGCGCTTACACGACTTTCTGGATGGACGAGCTGCAGATCACAGCGACCGCGGCGCGGCTCAAGCGCATGATTACGGTCGTCTACCGGGGCGACAAGAACTTCTGGGCCAGGAGGACCCTGGGCGAGCAGTTCCGCAAGAAGGGTTGGTTCGTCCTGACGCTCGTGGATGAGCACTTCCAGGCTGTCCGCCCTGTGGCTTCCGGCTGGCCGGAGGCTCTCGCCGAGGGCGCGGGGGGCAACATGCCCTACGGGGGCAGAGGCGGCGGCCGCTCGCATCCACCTCTGGCCTCAACGAGCAGCCGCAGCAGCAGGACGGCCAACTCGCGGGCCCACGGCCCGGCGCCAGGGCCACGAGCTACAACAACCTCCTCCTCTACTCCTCTCCTCCCCTCTGGACACGACGACGCACGCGATGAAGGAGGAGGAGGAGGAGGAGGAGGGGGGCGAGCAGTTCGAGGGAGCGCGAAGACACCGGCGCAGGCTCCGCAGTCGCCGGCCTTCTCCTGGTTCTCGAAGGGCAGCACCGCTCGGGACGCAGCGAGGCCGGCCAGCGCGCCGGACCAGGGCCACACCGGCGCGCGGACAACGAGGGCTCGGAGTTTGGCGCCCATCCAGGACGACGCACGTCGCGGAGGAGGATCACGACGCGGAGGGCGAGGAGCACGAGGACGAGGAGCAGGAGGACGAGGCATGGCGCCGCAGTCGCCGGCTTTCTCCTGGATCACGGACGACAGCAGCATCAAGGGCGCTGTGCCGGCCGCACGGGCAGCCAGCGCGCCGGAGCGTCAGGCGCACGGACTACGAAGGCGCGGAGCTCAGCGGGCTCGACGCCTCCCAGCGGCCGCAGGGCGAGCGCAGCCCCAGCAGCATTTTCGGCCTGTTCTCTGGCAGCCTTCTCCTGGCTTTCGGGCCGGCCGCGGGCCTCCGAGGATAGGCCGCTGGCGCTGGCATTGGCTCCGCCTCGAGGCCGGCAGGGTGGCCGAGGCAGGCTCGCCAGGGCCCGCTCTGACGATCAGATTGCGTGCGAGGAGTTCGAAACTTTCCTCAGCTCTGCACGCGCAGCGTACTCGCACGAGGACCGGGCCCTCCCCGCAGGCCAGAAGGCGGAGATGGACGGCCTGACTGACCAGATGCATCGGTGGCTGGACTCCTCGAGGGCCGGCGGCCGGGCTCCCACTCGAGCAGACGTCAACGAAGCGCATCGAGTACGACGCGGCGCTCACGGTCGGGAAAAATTCGGGCGGGGCCCCGATTGTGGTCGGGGACTTCAACTGGCGCAAGGCCTACGACGATTACGTGCAGACCCCCTGGAGGATCGTCGACGCCGTGCCCACCACGGTGGCTGGCACCACTGCCCCCACTCGGTGTCTGTCGGGGGGGTGTGGGGCTGCGGTGGACGCCTCCCCGGTGGTCCACGTCCCCCGCCACTACGGCGTGGTCTTCGAGCTTGGCCCCCCTGCCCCTGCCCCGCCCCGCGAGGTGCGCGTTCGGCGCGCGGCGTCGTACAAGATGCAGCGCGCGCCCACCGAGGCCGAGGACCTCCTCCTCCGCTCGGCCGCTTCGGACTGAGGGGGGGGCCCGGGGGCGGCGACGCCCCCGCCGAAGACGAGCTCTCGGCCCCTGCCCCCACTCCCGCTCCTCCTCTGGACGGCCCTTCCAAGGCCCTGGCGGCTTGGCACCGGCGGGCGGAGGCGGCTTTCCGCGCGGCGGCGGCCCTGGGCTTAGCCGAGCTCTGCCGGCCAGGCGAGCGCGCCAAGGGCTCGGACCCCACACTTAGGGCCACGGCTGGGTCGCCAGCTCACCGGCCTCCAGAATCCCATCGTCTAAGGCGCCTGCACCGGATGCACCGGCGCGTCGAGGAGGCGAGCCGACGGGCTGGCGGGCCCCTCGGTGCCATCCCCCCTCGCCTCGGTCGGCGGTGGCGCCAGGCCGCCCGGGACGGGGTTCTCCAAGGCCCCCCCCCCTTCGACGCTCGGCGAGGCGGCGGCCGCGATCACGGCCGCGGCTACTAAGGAAGCTCAGACCGAGGCCGGCGTCGCTGCGGCGAAGCGGCGCAAGCGCTTCACCGCTTGGGGGGCTGCCACGGCCGCCTTGGCCGCCCGCCGGATGCGACCGGAGCGACCGGGCCCTGCGTTTTCGGCGGCCGATATGCGGGCCGAGTGGGCCCGGTGGTGGGACCCGCCCGCTCCCGCGGCGCCGGCCCGCGACGACCCGACCTGCGATCCGCCTGCGGCCCCGCCGGTTGCCCCCGACTGGGCGGGCGCTCCCCGGCTTTTGGCCCCCCCCTCCCTGGAGGCCTTCTGCGACGCCCTCGGCTCCGCCGAGGGCGGCCCCGGCTGGGACGGCTGGGAGAGCGCGGAGCTCAAGGACATGGTCACCCACATGCCCTGGCTGATCTCCGAGTTGCACGGTATCCTCACCGAGGCTATACTGGGCGACCAGGACTGGCCCGCGGAGCGCCTGGCTGCCTTCGCCTCTGTTAAGGTGGCGGGCATCCCGAAGCGCGGCTCCGACGAGTCTCGGCCGGTTGCTGCGGCGCCGGTCTGGCTCCGGGCCTGGCGCTCGGCCCTCCTCCCTGACCTCCCCCCGCCCCCCCCCGAGGCTTTTGGTGAACGGGGCGCCGTCGCGTCCGCGGCGGACTGGGCAGCCGCCCCGGGCCGCGCCGGGGCCGAGGTCGATCTCACTAAGGCTTACGATTCGATTTCGCACCCGGTGGCTGCTGAGGCCCTGACCCACTTAGGGGCGCCTCCGCCGGTCGTCCGGTGGCTCAGCGGGCCGCCCCTCGCGTCTGCTGCGTCGCCGGGACCACGGCCCCGGCCATCCACCCTACGACCGGCATCCCTGCCGGTTGCCCCTGCTCGGGCCAGGTCCTGGGGGCCGCGTTGCTCCCCTGGCATTTCGCCACGCGCGCGCTCACTGAGGTCCGGTCCTGGTCCTACGTCGACGACCGGAGCCTGAAGAGCTCCGACGTGGAGGCCCGCCCCCAGGCCCTTGGGGTGACGGCCTCGCTCGACGGCCGCCCCGGGCCCCTGGAAAACGCCGGCAAGCGGCAGCTCTAGACGAGGACACGGAACACCTGGGCATCCGGGCCTGCCCCGGGAGCCATCTGGTGCCCCCCCCGGCCCCGGGGCCCCGCGACGGTTGGGGGGTCATCGAAGATGCTACGCGCAAGCTGCTGCTCATACCCGGCAGGTGGAATGCCCCCCCCCTCTCTGGTCAAGCTTACCTTCTGGTGCGTCGCTCGCACCCGGTGCACTTGGTGGGACCAACGACGGTGGTGGGCCGAGCGCCTTGAGCTCCACCCCATCTTCGGCACCTCTCTCCAGGCCCTCCGCCTGGCCGCTCGCTTCCCCCGCTCGCCCCTCTGGCGTTCGTGCGTGGCTCACCACGCTGACTCGTTCGGACTCGTCTCCCACCCGGATTCGCCCGGGCTGCTGCCTGTCTGGGTCCGCGCCGGGCCCTCCCTCGATCCCCGGGCCGCGGCCGCCGTGGCCGGGATCGTCGCCTCCTCCGCCCCCCCCCCCTACTTCGACGCCTCCCCACCCCGAGGTCAGCACGTCCTCCGGGTCTGCGCGCGCGCCCGGCTGCTCCAGGAGCGGCCCCAGCGGCCGCGCTACGACGAGGAGGGCCTGGGGGACGTCGACATCGAGGCCTCGTCGATGCCCCCTTGGAGCTCCTGGCGCGCGGGCCTTGGTAAGGACGACCTTAGCCTCCTGCAGGTCTGGCGCGGGGGCGCCTCTTGCACCCCGGCGCGGCGGGCCAGCGGCCAGGCCCCCTGCCCGTTCTGCGGGCACGCCACCGCCTCGGCCCCGCACTTCTGGGCCGAGCGCCCCCGCTTCGGGCCCGATCGCGCCGCCCTCGGCGGATGCACGGCGTCGCTGAGGCCTGGTGGCCCGGCCAGCCCGGGGTCACAGCCAAGACTGGCTGGATCACCTTCGCCGCCGGCCCCAGCACTGAGGCCCGGTCGCGCCTACAGGTGATGGCGTGCGAGCTCGGGATCCGCATCCTGGGCGCGATGCCCCGGGACGCCGCCCCGGCCCCACCTCGCAGAAGGCTTGCGGCTCGGCGGCCCGCCGCGGCCGGCCCTGACGGCGCTCGGGCCTCGAAGCGGCGGCCCGCGCCCCCCTCTCCCCTTCCTGACACGGCTCAGGCGGGCGACCAGGCTGGGAACGACGACGGCTTGTGCAGCGACGCCGACGTCGCTGACGACCCGCCCCCGCCCCCGCCCCCGGTCGGCGGCGAGGTGGTGGTCGGTGCGCCCTGCACGAGACACACGCGGGAGTTGTCTCCCGTGCCCCTGTCGCCCGGCCGCCGCTCGCGGCGGAGGGTGGAATCCCTGCCGGAGAGGCCCCGGCGACGGCCTCGCCCTCCTCCCCTCCCTCTCCTCGACGGACCCGGTGTCGGAGAGGTTGAGTTGGTTTGATGTTTTTTAGTTGTTTTTGGGGTCTCCCATGTTTTCTGACTCTGGCTAGGCTTTGCGTGGCCGGATTCTCCCTCACCTTCAACTACTTTCTCGGCCCCCGGCCGAGGGCGCCAAGGCATCATGAAGCCCGTCAGCCACATCATCCTCTTCTTTCTTCGAAGAGGCCAGAAGGCGGAGATGGACGGCCTGACTGACCAGATGCATCGGTGGCTGGACTCCTCGAGGGCCGGCGGCCGGGCTCCCACTCGAGCAGACGTCAACGAGAAGCGCATCGAGTACGACGCGGCGCTCGTTCCACTTTGGCTCACCCGCTCCGGGGGGGCAACTACGCCTGCCCTTGCGGCTGGCGGCCGAGCCCGGGCGCGGACTGGAAGACCAGCAACGACCAAGCACGTGCACATTGGTCAGCGTGCCAGCCTGGACGGAGGCGGCCCCGGCTGCTAGCGGAGAAGAAAAGGGCCCTCCTCACCAAGTACCGGGGCAACCACGTGGCCGGCTGCAGCACGGCCGCCTGGGCGAAACACGACAAGCGCATGGAGACCATGACGGGCGACTTCAAGGCGAAGTGCTGCGACCTGGACCGCGCGGACCAGCAGTGCACCAAGAACGAGAGCGGATGCCGGCTCACGGTTTTCAAGAGCATGCGGTGCACCGCCTACGTCCAGAGGAACAGGATCTGGGAGAGGCCATGCCCTTCGGCGGGCAAAGGGCCGCCCGGGCCGAAGAAAGGCGGCAAGCCCTTGGATCTCCCCACGCTGCGGGAGTGGCAGGCTGCAGCCAAGGGCTTGTCTGGGCAAGCCGCCAGGGACAGCGTGGTCGAGCAGGCCGCCAAACGCAAGCGGAGCGGAGCGGCGCGGCAGCACAAGCGGAGGCTCGCGGCCAGGACGGCGGCCAGCGGGGCTGCCACAACGGCCGGCTGCTGACAAACGACCGGCCGGCGCGTCCACTCCAGCAGGCGCGTCGGCCACTGGCCGTGGCACCACGGCACGCGCGTGGGGGAGGCGTCCAATCCTGGCCCCCCTCAAGCAGGGAGGCCGCGGCAGGCTTCCGACGGACAGCTCCGAGCGCGGTCGTGCAACGTCAACGGCCTCAAAGACCAAGGCCCGGACCGCCGCCAGCAAGGCAGGGGGAACACGGGAAAATGGGACAGGATTTTGGGCCAGTTCGCCGAGTACCAGGCCCACGTGCGCGCGCTGCAGGAGACGCACATGGACACCTTCAGCTCCAGGCGCTTCGTGGCGCAGGCCAGGGCGGGGGGCTTCGACAGCTGCTACACGTCCGCGGGCACCAACAGCTCGGCGAGGGTGGCGCTCCTGGGCCCGCCAGAGCTCCGAGAGGACCCCTGAGTGTGGGGCGGCAGGCACCACGGCCGAGTGGTCTCTGGAATCCTCAGCGTCCGGGGCCACGCCGATGTCTTGATCATCGTCGCATACGGGGACGCCAACAGCCAGGACAACCGCGCGAGCCTCTACGACGACGTGGCCGCGCGAGCCGCACAGGCAGGGCTGCCGGCGATCGTTGTGGGGGACTTCAACTGCGAGCCCTACGACCCCGAGCTCTTCGCTTTCCGCGACATGAACTACTGCCACGAAATGCTGGACATTCAGGACATTACCACCCACGGGGAGAGGCTCCTGGATTTTGCCTGCTTGCAGCAGCTGGAGGCCCGGACTTTCGCCACGGACACGGCCACCAGCGACCACGACGCGATCTTTTTCGAGCTCCGGCGGGAGCTCCGGACGGAGGTGCAGACCGTGGTCAAGTTCGACGAGCTCAACCCGCCGCTCGAGACGGAGGACTGGGACGAGACTTTCTACCAGGTCATGGACAAGCGCAGAGACGAGTGGGACGCCGCAGCGGCCCGCCAGGATGTGGAAGCCATGTGGGCTCTCTGGTGCGACATGCTAGAAGACTCTGCCGGCGTCCCGGGCAACAGGCACCAGCGCAAACACGGCACCGTGCTAAAGCGCTGGGAACGGGTCTGCAAGGGCCCAGGCGGACAGCGACAGACGGTGGTCGAGAGGCGTCTCCACAGGCTGCTCCGGCGTGTCCACCACGCCCTCGAAGGGCCCCGGGCCGGCTCCGACGGCCTCGCCCTCTTCGGCAATATCCGCAGCGGGGTTCAGAGCCTCGTCGACGACGGCGTCCTGGGCGAGGGCACCGCCACCGACAGCGAGGATGTGGAAGCGCTTCGCACAACGATCCTCACGAAGCTCCAGGAGCTGGCCGAGGATCGAGAACAAGCAGCGCCGGCTCGCGGCGTGGAGGGAGCGGCAGCAGGCTGGCGACCTCAAGGCAACTTTCCGCTACGTCGCCGACAAGCCCCCGCTGTCTGTGGAGGCGGCTCAGGACCAGCGCGGCCGGCCCACCGCCGACCCCAAGGCCATCGTCGCGGCAGCGGTGCGACAGTGGAACGAGAAGCAGCACCCGAGGCTGGAGCAGCACCAGATCGGCAACTACCTCCGGGAGGTCAGAACGTCATCGAGCGCGTGGAGCCGCCGGACATTGGCTGGTTGTTCGAGGCGCCGGAGCTCCGGGCCGCCCTCCGGAAGACCGCCGGCACCGCGGCGGGCCCCGGGCAGATCAAAGCAGAGCAGCTCGCACGGGCCCCGGGCATCGTGCTGGACCTCCTGACAGACCTGGCCAACGCCATCAGGGACACGTTCGTGTGGCCCGCGACCCTCAAGGCGCAGGAGGTGACCATGATCCCAGAGACCAGCGATATGCCAGACCTCCGGCCCATCGGCGTCGCCCAGTCTGTCGCTCGGGCCATCAGCAGGGTCGCGGTCAGCAAGTGCAAGAGCTGGGCCTGCCAGGTTCAACCTACGGACGCGCACGAGATCCTGCTCACGGTGGACCTCGCCATTGACAAGGCCGCCCAGGACGGCTCGCCCCTGCACATCAGGCAGAGTGACCTGTCGAACTGTTTCACGCGGATCCAGCCGGAGGTCGTGGTCGAGGTCGCCGTGCTCTTCGGCATGCACCGAAAAGACGCAGCGTTCCTCTTCAAGAACAATGTGGGCCGCGACACAGTGGTCAAGGTGAGCGGCTACGCCAGCGACCTGCTCCTGGTGCTGCGCGGCCTGGCACAGGGCGACCCCGCCTCTCCGCTCGGCGCAGCTATCCTGGCGGGCGCCCGCGCGCGCAAAGTCTGCTCCGTCTACGACGTGGGCATGGGCACTTACGTGGACGACCGCACCACCTACACCAACGACAGGGGCACCCTGGACGGCGCCGAAGCCCTGCTCCGGCGCCTGGACGAGCTGAGCGGCCAGAAGGAGGACGACAGCAAGCAGGACAGGGCGGCGGTCAACGTCGCCGGGGGCCAGCACAAGGACCGGCCGGAAGCCGCCGGCAGCTGCCCCGCGGGCCAGGAAGCGGGTGGCCAACCTGATCGACAAGTTGCGCCGGCTGCGCACCGTGGCCAAGGCAGCGCGCCTCGGGCGCAGGGCAAGGAAGCAGGTCGTCATGGCCCTCGCGGGCAGCATCCGGTGGGACGCGCCGTGGTGTTCTTTCCCCAAAGAGACCGTGGCCCGCGTCAGGTCATTCATGGAATTGGCGCTCGAGAGCAGACACAAGCACGCAGCCTGGCGCCACAAAGATGCGGCATGGTGCATGGAGGACAAGGCCTGGAAGTTCGAGCCCGACGGCCTCGCGCTCTCCAGCACCGTGAGCATGCTCAGACGCGTCGCCCGCACCCACTTGGGACCCGCGGTGGAGGCGCGGTAGGGCCAGAGCGACGGCAGCGGCCTGCGCTGGCTGGACCGTGTCCGCGGGGTCCTGGAGACCATGGGCTGGCACCCCGGCCCGTCGCCCTTCGAGGTCGTCTTCGGCGGACCACTGCGTCCGCGAAACGTGGCGGGCCCACATAATGCGGACCTGCAGAAGAACAGTCAGAAAGGTGCCGGTCGAGGTGCCGGCCTTGGACGTCAAGACGTTGCGGCGCTTCGTGGAGGAGGCGCCGACGGCCGCTGAGCAGAGGTGGCGGTGGCGACGCTGCGCGGGTGCCGAGCCTTCCCCAAACCGCCTCAGCCACGTCACGGACGAAGTGGCGCATGACTGCCCCGTCTGCCACACTGCTGCGACCACGTGGCATCTGATGTGGCGGTGCGACGCCACCGAGCATGAGCGGCAGCGCCGGGGCCTCCACGAGGCCACCATCGGCAGGCATCTGCCACAGCATGAACGGTCCGCCCTGCTCCTCAATGGGTGGACGAGGGCTGACAGCCGGCCAGTCGCATGAGGCGCACCGCGCGGCCGCCAAGGGCCAGGGGAAGCTCGCTTTGTACATCCTGCGCCTCAAGGACCGGGTCCTGAAGCGCTACTGGGACATCTTCGTGGGGCTCGCGCCGGCGGCGGGCCCCGGCAGCAGCAGCCAGGCCGCGAGGCCGGGCAGGCCACGGCCACGAGCAGGCCCTTCCTCCTCTTCACCACCCCTACCTGCACGAGGAGGACGAGGAGGTCCAGGAGGAGGAGGACGACGAGGACGACGCGGACGAGGAGGAGGAGGCAGGGCGGCGCTGCCGGCCCTCTCCCGTCCCGGCACGAGCAACCCGGCGCCTGCCGTGCTGGCGCACCACGACATCTCGCAGCAGGCCGCGGCGGCAGCTGCGCCGGCCGATCGGCCGCGAACATTGTCTTCTTCCCACCTTCTCGCAACCTGCTTGCAGGAGGAGGATATTCGAGGAGGGCGAGGACGAGGACGAGGAGGACGAGGAGCAGCAGGAGGCAGAGGCAGCGCGCCGCCGTCGCCACCTTTCTCTTGGCCCAGCGCTGAACATCAGGATCAGCCGCAAGGCGCCTAGGGGGAGCGTGATGGATCGTAAGACTTTGTCATGTTGGTTCATCGACACAGCTTCCCACACGGTCAAGAACATGTTCCTGGACTTCGACGTGGCCCCCAGCGCGGGCACGCTGAGGACAGTGCAGACCGCCTCGGGCCGCTTGGACCAATGGGCCCGGACTCCGTCGGAGAACCAGCTGGACGCCTACGCCTGAGGAGCTGCAGCGCGGAGCGGACCTGCCCTCGGCACGCGCGCCGGGGGGGGGGGGAGGAAGAGGAGGAGAAGAGGAGGAGGAGGAGGAGAAGGATGAGGAGGAGGAGGAGGAGGAGGAGAGTGCGTCCGAACAATCACAGGTGCGGTACGGCGGCGCCCGTTTGAATCTTGTTTTAGCGCCAGCCCCGCGTCTACGATTTTGGTGTTGCCCTTGTACACGCGCGCTCCTCCTCATCATCATCATCATCATCATCATCATCATCATCATCATCAGCATCAGCATCAGCATCAGCATCAGCATCATCCTCATCTTTCTCTGTTTTCTCAGCATATTCCTCCTCTCCTTCTCCTTCTCCGCTCGGCCTCATCCTCATCCTTCCTCAGCTTCCTTCTCCCTCCAACTCCGTCTCGTCTTCCTCCTCCTCTTCCTCCTCCTCCATCCTCATTATCCTCATCTTCACCCTCATCGTGATCCTTCTTCTCCTCTTCGTTGTCCTCCTCATCCTCCCCTTTCTCCTCCTCTTCCTCCCCCTTTTCCTTACCCTCCTCCTCATCCATTAATCCTCCTTCTCTTCCTCTTCCTCCTCCTTATCCTCCACCTACAACTACAAGTACACATACAGTTACAACCCGTCCTCCTCCTCCTCCTCCTCCTCCTCATCATCATCACCATCATCATCATCATCATCATCATCATCATCATCATCATCATCATCATCATCATAATCCTCATCTTCCTCCTCCTTCTCCGCTTCTCTCCACCTCCTCCTCCTCCTCCTCCTCCTCCTCCTCCTCCTCCTCCTCCTCATCATCATCATCATCATCATCATCATCATCATCATCATCATCATCATCTTTATCATCATCATCATCATCCTCTTCCTCCTCCTCCTCCTCGTCCTCATCCTCCTCCTCCTCCTCCTCGCCCCCATCAGCATCATCCTCATCCTCATCATCAGCCTCATCAGCAGCATCAGTATCAGTATCAGTATCAGTATCATCATCATCATCATCATCATCATCATCATCATCATCATCATCAGCATCCTCATCATCATCATCATCATCATCATCATCATCATCATCATCATCGTCAGCATCATCGTCATCATCATCAACAGCATAATCATCATCAGCATCGCAGCATCGTCATCATTCTCAGCATCATACTAGTCACAATCATCATCCCCATCATCATCATCATCAGCAGCATCATCATCAGCAGCAGCATCACCACCAGCATCATCATCAGCGTCATCATCATCATTATCAATAACATAGTCGTCATCCCCAGCATCATCTACAGCAGCCGTATCGTTATCATGATCGTCATAATTCGCACCATCCGCATCAGCACCATCGTCATCATCATCAGCAGCATCATCATCCGTATCATCATCCGTCTCAACATCATCGTCATCCTCATCCTCATTTGCCACTCGCGTCGCTCTCTCTCTCTCTCTCTCTCTCTCTCTCTCTCTCTCTCTCTCTCTCTCTCTCTCTCCCCCCCCATCATAATCCATGTATTCCTCCTCCGCTCTGCATCCTCCTCCTCCCGCCTCGTCTTCCTCCTTCCTCCAACTCCTCCATCCCTCCTCCTTCTCATTCGCCTCCTATTCATCCTTCCTCTCCCCCTCCTCCCCCTCCTCATCCATCCTCCTCCTCTTCCTCCTCCCCCTCTTCCTGATCCTCCTCCTCCTCCTCCTCCTCCTCCTCCTCCTCCTCCTCCTCCTCCTCCTATATCACCAGCATTACCATTATCATCAGCAGCATCATCATCCTCATCCTCCTCCTCCTCCGTCTCCTCCTCCGTCTTCACCTCTTTCCTTGTTTCTTCCGCAGACTCTTCCTCCCCCGCCTGCTCCTCCTCCTCCTCCTCATCCTCCTCATACTCATCCTCATCCTCATCCTCCTCAGCATCCTCATCATCCCCCTCATCCTCCTCCTCCTCGTTTTCTTCCTCCTCCTCCTCCTCCTCCTCCTCGTCCTCCTTCTTATCCGCCTCGTCCTCCTCCGCCTCCTCCCTCCTCCTCCTCATCCTCCTCCTCCTCCTCCCCCTCCTCCCTCCCCCTCGTCCTGGGCATCCTCCTCGTCATCCTCCTGCTCTTACGCCTTACCCGCTCTTGTCATCCTCGTCGCAGAGGCAGCAGGAGCGACAGAATTATTCAACTCATTGATGCGAGAGTTCGGCATGCAGGAGCAAGATATGAACGTTCAATCACCTCGATGCGTTCTTGATGCAGCATCGTGGGTATCTCAACTTGTCATATGATTTGACGATGCTCACGGGTATGGCGTCGCTCACCCGAATCCAGGCTTGCAGACAAACGACGTTGGAAACAATGATAGACATGTCTTCGTACATCTGGTCTATCAGCGCCCTTTTACAAAATCAAGCTAAAGCTCGACGGCAACTTGTCGCGCTTCGAGGAGTTATTGAACTTGCGTCAGAGGATTGCCCATGCTGGGGCGAATCAAGGCTTGAGCATTCCAGAGATGGTAGAACAGCGCTGAGTTCAGAGTGGCAAGACGAGAGTTGGCATCCTGATGGCTGGTACGGACATGATGAATACGACAGCAATTTCGAAGGCGAATTGTGTAATGATAACATCTAATGGTCTCAAGACGACTGGCCACTTGACCTTCCAGCCGCAGCAGGCACCATTAAGAATGCGCCGATCATGATAGCCTCAGAACCTCCGGGCGACTACTACGGCAAAGGCAAGAGATGCAAGAAGGGCAATTCCAACAGCAAAGGTGATGCATTCACCATAAGCGGCCCCCTGTCCAATACTTGATCAGAGTGTGCAAAAAGGTCAGGTCGCGGTTCTTCGGCATCTCACGATGGAAATGGACATGGACGCGGCGGTGGCAAGAGTCGGAAAAGAAGCGGCAAGCATCGGTCATCTACGAAGGGTAAAGGATAGAGCAAGACCATACTCGGCAGAGGAAAGCGACGTAAAGGGTTTCATGGAGACTACGAATTTGACGAGCATCACGATTACGACTACGAGGCATCGGAGTTTGGATCTGGCTCGGATTCTCCCGCGCATTTCAGCTGCACGAGTTACTTCTCGCGGAGCACGGAGAATGCAATGCCAAAGACGAGCCTTTTCACCGCACCCGAATCCGAGCCTCCACGACCACCATCGGCGTTTCCTCCGATGCAGTTGCCATCGCCAGGGACTTCACAATTGGAGGCGCGCGCTCGTCTGAGCGCGTCGGGGCCTCGCCTGAAGCCGCGCCCCGCCTGCCGAAACCCAGCTCAGCCGCGCCCTACATCGCGTTCGGCCAGAAAGACGAGGAAGCATAGCACGACGAGGTCAGCGAAGAGAAGCGCATCCACCCCCCAGCCGATCAGGAGGAAACCTTCGGCGGCGGCGCCCCAATGGACGACGGCGCCGGCCGCGCTCGGGAGAAGAAGACGATATTCTCGACGCACAACGCTAAGATCTCTGGCCAGATGCACCCAGGTCGAGAGATGGCGGGATTGACCGCGGGCCCAGCGCCGCCGCCGGCCTCGCGGGCACTGCCTCGACGAAGGATTTCGCGCGCCACTACCTCAAGGGCGCCGCCCTCGACAACAGCTCGGCCCCTGGCAACGGCGCCTCCTCGGGCGCGCCGACGGCGGCGCGGGGGCAGGTCTTGCAGCGGCGAAGGTGCCGCTTCCAGAGGAGCATGAAGCATTGATATTGATAGTACTCCTGATTCTATAGGCTTACGCCACATCCGCCGACCCCTTGTTTTTTTGTGGAGGAGGAGGAGAAGAAGGAGGAGGAGGAGGAGGCGAGGCGGGGAGGGTGAGGCGGAGTGGAGGACGCGAAATCGATAATTGAAGGTGGGGTCGGGGGCCTCTTGGGAGCTCCGGGAGCGGAGATGGTTCGAGGAGCGGGGAGGGGCGACGAGGAGGTGGATATCACGGCTGGGGCCGTGAGATCTTCCCAGATCTCATCGCTCTCACCCCTTTTGCTGTCTTTACCGTTCCCCTAGCCCCTTCTCGGCCGCGCACGCGCCTCGGGCCCTGATCTGCGAACTCTCCTCTTGGACGCTCCCCTCCTGGAACAGACCTGAGTCGGCGCGGCCGCGGCGACGGCCGAGCCCGGCCGCGTGGAGCGGGAGGGGGTGTGGCGACGCGGCTGGGTGCGCCGCCGACTGCGCGGGAAGCGCCATCGGATCGGCAGCGGGTGGCGGTGGAAACGCGGCCGGGGAGAAAGGAAAGGAGAAAGATCCATCGGGGAGCGTCGGAGACGGCGCCCCCCCAGCGGACGCAATGCAGCAGGCGTTCTACAATGTCGGCGTAGACGCGGCGTCGAAAGATCCCCGACGGACCCGAGAAGTCCTCGTGGCAGCTGCTGCAGCCAGTGTACGGCGTCACCCAACCGTGCCCGCGGATCCAGACGACCCCGCGCAACCATGGTCGCAAGCCCTGGCGGAGGACATGGCCGTGGAGTTGCCAGTCGTGCACTGTGCGTTCGTGGGATGTACGTGGCGGTCGGAGGTAGTAGGCGAGTTGTGCGGGCACGTCCGCGAGGTGCACGGTTCCGTCGTGCTGCCCATCGCCGAACTTGTTCATCCAGCGGACGAGGACGAGGACCTCCGTATCACGGCGGCGTACAATGCAATCGTTGCACGTGCTGTTCGGGGTGGTGCGCCGCTAGCGGCATACTCCTTGCACAGACGGAGCCTGGCCATGTACGCGAAAGCAACGCAACAGAAGAGCATCGCGTCTCCAATTTGTTTTCTGTGCGCCTGCACGTTTCCTTGGGTGGAAGGTAGACGGGGGAACCAGATTGCCTGGGAGCAACCGTTTAAGGCAGCCGTGGGCGACCCGACGCGGGTGGTTCGGTTTGGTGATTGGACCATGAAGGAAGTGCAAGCGCGGTTCAGCATCGACGCGTACCTGCGGGACTACTGTCACGAGCCAGGGAACAGCGCATTGGACCTCGAGGAGGCGTGGTATCGGGAAGACTTCACGGACTGGCTTGTGAAAGTGCCGACACCGTGCGGTGAAGTGTTAATTCTGTGTTGCCCCGAAGATCAGCGGTGCCACAGGGGGTGCCAGGAGAAGGGAACCGCGTGTCCCGAATGCGAAGTGCCTCTTTGCGAGGAATGCAAGGTAGAGGTGGAAACGCCGCATCGGCGGCGAGTTGCCGCGACCCCGGCGGTCCCGCGCCGGAGCCTTGCGAACGACTTGATGGCGTTCTATGCGCCAGATCGCATGTACACCGAGGGCATGACGGTGATGGAGATGATTTGTTGCAGCCCTTGCATTACGTCGATGATTTGTTTTTCGCTGGAGGTGAAGTACCAGAACGACCGGGAAAGCAGTGCGGGCAGAGAGAACCTGTTTGACAGCACGGCAGGGTTCCACAGCGGGCGTCTGGCGGCGCGCGGGAATGCTACGAGCTTCTTGCTGCCGTGGCAGGGGATATTACGAGAGCTCCGTCAGCTCGAGAAGGAAGGGCGCCAGGGCGGCGACTCGGCGGTGCCAATCGTGGGTGAGAAATTGGGGTCGGTGGTGCAGATCCTTCTGAAAGTCAACGACGCCACGAGCAAGGACAACCTGCCGCGTTTCATTCATCAGGCAAATGTACGGCGCGAGGTTGTGAAGCGCCACATCAAGATGATGAAGCACCGCGGGCACCGAGCTTTCGCCAATGTCAACGTGGAGGCGATGGAGAGAAAGGCCGATCAATTGCCGCAGGACGGCGTGCCTCCGGAGATTGTCCGGCTGCTTCCGCACGACACCACGTTGGACAAGCTTATGGTGCAGAAGAACGCGACGCCCTGTGATGGGGCGCGAGATTCGGTGGGAGCGGCTGCGCGCGACATGGACTTGCGTACGCCGAATGCCGTCATGATGGAGAAGTCGTCGGTGGACGAGGTGGATGCAAACAGATTGAGGCAGGGTGCGTTTGAACATGTGTCGGGCAGGCCGCGCGCCGCAAACGCGGTCGTACAGACTGGCGCATTGGCAATGGAAGCGAAAAGCTTCGCGCTGCGTCTGGCAAGTACGTGGACAGGCAGGTGCGACAGACCCGAGTGCCCGTGCGGTGGAGACAGGGACGAGCGTGCTCTTGCGAGGACGAGCAGAATGGGAGACAAGGCGGCCAACGTGGATACGGAGACATTGCAATTTCGGCTTTGGGAGATGCTGGAAACAGACGCGACCCGCATTCGGTACGTGGTGTATCCGGGCCGTGCGATGATGAATCAGTTTGTGCCGTGGTTTTTCGGCGTGGCATTCCCGTTTTGTTTCAAGTACGGGGTGGGCATGCCGGACATGCCTGAGTGGCAGGAGAATGCGCGACATCGACGTGGCCCAGCGGCGCCCCGCGTGGAGCTGGCTCTGTGGGCGCGCATCATGACGCGTCGGGTGGAGTCTCAATTCCGGCGCGAGTGGCGGTTTGGTTTTACGGTGTCGTCGGTTTTGTTTCAAAGTTCCGTGAATATGGCCCGATCCGTCCGCTTGGCGGACTATAGAAAGGACGGGGAGACGGAATGCCAGTATTCGCAAGGCGAACTCGAGAAGGCAGCCGTGAGCATCGTAGATGCTTTGTATGGTACGTACAAGGATCCGTCAACCGGGAAATCCTCCAACGTGCGCGGAGATTTCTCGAAGCTGAAATATGTGAAGTCGCTCGACCCGATAGCGAAACGATTGGCTGCAGGAGCCAGCGCGGTCGCTCGCAAGATCGAAGGGACCAACGAGGTGCGGACGCTCATGAGGTACGACACCCATGCTGCTCGAATCGCCCACGGGGTACCGTTGTTTTTCACCATGTCCCCAGACGAGAGGCACAACCTGGTAATGGTGCGGCTGTCGCGGTCTCGAAGAAAGGACCCCGTGAATCGTAGTGCTGCGCGGGAATTGCACGGCCCCACGCATGGCGGGTTGTGGGAGCCGTCGCTGGCGCACAAGGATGAAATATCTGGACATGCCGTGACGAGAGATCGGCGCGGGCGGGCGGGGGAGGGCGGATCGGGCACAGAGGGGGCAGAGGGTGATGACGACATTGACATGGCAGTGCCTCTGGCGATGTTGGCAGATGCCGTTCCCGCGTCGGACGAGAGAAGAGCAGTGCTGGCTCGGGGCCCGCTGGCGGGCGTCGACGGGTTTCGGGTAATCGTGGGCCTTGTGTTTGAGTACATATTGGGCATGCGGTATTGTCCGAGGTGCCCAGATTGCGAGTGCGCGGATTTGCTTGGCAGCAACGCGACGGCGGCGGGTGGGTGCTTGGGTCGCGTGGACGGGGTGTACGGCAGCATTGAAGCTCAGAAGTCGGCTGGAAGTCTGCATTTGCACGTGCAAGTATTCGTTCAGTGTTTGCACCAGCATACCCCGTTGCACGAACTGCTACAGCTGCCGACAGATGTGCTAGAGGGGCTGGTAGAAGAATACAAGAGGTACAAGAGGAACGCGAGTCGTCAGGAGTACGCTGACGTAGAAGGTTGGAGGGGCAGGAAAACGGAGGTGGAGAAGGCGTGGCCCACGTACCGCGAGACCGCGGATCTGGTCGCAGCGCCGGAGTACTTACACAGCGGCCAGACTAATGGTTCGGGAGGGTCGGAAGGAGGCGGTAGGAAATCAACGAGCGGCAATGGGGTAACAGAAGATGGGGACAAGGGAATTGAGGAAGGGCGAACCTGGCTGCGAGAGTACCTCGGTGTCTGGGTGCAAAAGGGGCAGGAGTTTCGACAGAACCACGTGCACCAGTGGAGTAAGCGTTTGCGGCGCGTGGTACCGTTGGCACATTGTCAGAGGACAGACGACATGACGCAGTGCAAAAGCTTTTTCCCGCGCACGACGTGGCTCGTAGATCGCGCAGTAGTGTTGTGCCAAGGTTTTTTTGAAAAACCGCGATATGCCGCGAGCAGGGAGGAGGAACATGACAGGGTGCTTGCACGGGCCCATGAACGAAGAGAACCTGAACGGAACGCTGCCAGCGATGCTAAGCGGCGCGGTGGGGTTGAATTTTAACAGCGATTTGCAGATCCCGCACAGGTTCCCAGTGACGGAAGCGACGCACGACAGTTGTGTGTGCGAAGAGCGGTGCTGGGAGACGGATCGACCCGTAGACATGGTTCTGGCAGCGCAACGAGCGCAAAATGCAGCAGCGGGGTATGCGGCGGACTATCAGTGCAAGCGGTGTGCCCCGTCGTTCAACGAGGTGAGGGAGATCAAAAAGGGCCACCACGCGCTGGCGGAGCAGACGAAGGACAGGACCGCGGCGTACCGAGCGAACAGGCACATGAAGAGGTTTCTCAGTGATATGTACGGGAGAGGCGTGGTGCGGTCAGCGCAGGAGAGTGCGAATCTGCGAGCGTACCGAGACCCTAGAGACGTGACTGGTGCCGAGAGTATCAAGACTGCGAAGACAGTTATGATCCCGGGAGCGGAAGCCGTACGAATGGCGGAGCAGATCTGTGCAGACGGCGTCGACGTTGCCGTGTCGGCGTCGGGGATTCTGGAAGCGGACAAACGCGAAGGGTCGAAAAAGGTTCGAATTGTGTCTAAGAGTCCAGTGTACCTGTATGGCATGCGGCCGGTGGACGCTCCTGGTGCGCCCGACTTGGCACACCTATCGTTGTATGAGTTCCTGCGGTATTGGCGCATCGAGTTGGCTGCATTTCCCCGTACCGGAGCAGAGGTAGCAGCTGCGGCCAGCAACGATTACCAAGCGCAACTGACGCAATCCGGAATTCAGAAGGTTCGCGATGCCGACCAGGAGAGAGCGAATCCCGACGCGGATGGGGCACGGCCGGGAGCCCAGCTGAAAGCCGGAGTGGATTATGTGATAAAGGACGAATGGGGTGGTTATTCCTGGGTGCCGTTTCCGGATGTTCCGGAACTGAAAACCTTGAGACACACGTGGGTGTTGGTGCGGAACGAGCGCCCGAGGAACCCAAGTTTTCATGGGGCGCCGCAGCCGAAACACGGAACGGGGGAGGAGGAAAGAAACGGGCTCTTGTTGATGGTATATTTCAGGGCGTTTACACTTCTTGACGATGTCGATTGTGGAGTACCGCACCTGCGCGATTTCCGCGGAGCGCAAGGGTCGTGGGCGGAGGCCTCGTTAGAGTGGTTAAAGAACGGCATGCCGTGTGAAGAAACTAAGAGGTACGTGCAGAACTACATGGGCGTGGTGGACTTGCGACCAGTGACGGACGAAGATCTAGTCAAGCACGAGGACGAGCTGTACAGCGACGAAGAACTGGATCCGAGAATTGTCGACGCGGCGACCAGGCGTAAGACGCACGTGGGGGGCACGTCCATGGAGAAAGAGGACAGGCGGACAAATGTAGACGCGGAGTGCGAAAAGGAGAAGAGCCGGGAGGCCATGGCCAGGGGCGACGCCGTGTGGGGCGAGATTCCGAGTCGAAAGAGTGGAAAGCGCAAGAAGCGCGGAGGGGACGGCGTGTTGAGGTGGGATGACGCGGCAGTGCGGAAAGCGCAAGCGGTGGCGGCGGCGTCGAGGGCCGCAGAAGGCAGCGGCGCGGGCGGAGAGGAAGGTGCCCCAGAGGTGGTGGCGGCCAAGAAAGCAACGGCGTCAAGCGTGCGGAAGTGGAGAAAAGGGCTTGCGGATAGCGGGTTAAACGCGGGACAGCGTAGCGTCGTGGAGAAGGTGGCAGATCGAGTGTTGGCGCAAGAATTCGGGAGGACCGCGAGCGGCAAGAAAACAGACCAGAGTCTTTCTGATATGCAGCCCCTCGTATGGATGTTGCATGGTGGCCCAGGGACCGGGAAAAGCTTCGTCGTAGACAAGATCCGGAAGGGGCTGTTCGAAAAGGAGCTGGGGTGGACGCACGGCATAGATTTCCAGGTGGCAGCGTTGCAGGCCACAAACGCGTCAGCACTCGACGGGAATACGATTCACAGTGCATTTGGGCTCGGTGTGAACAAAACGAAAGAGAAAAAGGACGCGGCGGGCGATGCCAGCGCAGAGACGAAGAAGAAAACGAAGAAAGAGCAAGCGGCGCAGCGTATGTCACAGTGGAAGTGGCTGATTGTAGACGAGGTGAGCATGGTCAGCGCGAACTTCATGGCAGAGCTTGACTCACACTTGCGGTCGTGCATGTCAGCTGCAAGCGACACGAGGGTAGGTGGAGACGGCGTGGCCAGGCCGTTCGGGGGCGTGAATGTGCTGTTCTGCGGGGACTTCTATCAATTGGAGCCGCCATCGGGGACGGCCATCAATGCGCTTCCCACGTCGTATTTGAAAAACGCGAGGCAGTACGCGCCAGGTGCCACGGAGGACCACGGGCAGTATATCTTTTGGGGCGCTGGAGGCGAAGGAGCAGTGCAGGGCATGACAGAGTTGACGGAGTGCAAGCGCGTGGAGGATCAAGACGACTGGTTTCTCGGAGTGCAGGACGAGTTCCGCCGAGGGGCGTTGTCTGAACGCACGCACAATTTTTTACATGGCAGACCGACGGAGGTGCCGGGGTCGTGGGTGAACGGTGCACCGTTGTGCGGGAACACGCGTTGTCTCGAAGACATAGAGGCAATTGCGAGGCAAAACGAGCTCGAATGTGACGCTTGCAAAGCTGAGCGGGAAAAGAGAAAGCTCGTTGCGACATCGCCAGAAGACGCGCGGTTTCGGGAGGAGAAATTCCTTGATGCTGTCGCCATTTATGCGAACCAAGACATTCGTTGCCACGTGGGGAAGCAGAGAGCTGTGCAATGGGCAACGCAGCGAGGAGAACAGCTGCTGTGGGTCGCAGCGAGGGACCGCCCTTGCCATGGGGGAGAACAGCGGCGGCCGTACACGGTGGAGGATAAGATACGTTGGCTGGGGTACCACGAGAAGGAGTGCGCAAGCTTGCCTGGGTGGCTGCCGCTGGCCAAAGGGATGCCCGTGGCTCTGGGGGATCACTTGGATCGGTCGAAGAAACAGCTCCTGCGGGGGCGTACAGCCACGATCCATGGATGGGTCCTGCACAAGGACGAGGTCGTGGGAGATGAAGACGAGGAGGTCTTGTCGCATATGCCGAAAATGATTGTGTTGGATTTCAATACGAAGGAGTGGCACCTGCCCGGGTGGGAGCCGGGGCTGTATCCGATCTTCCCCTCGAATGGTCGGCAATGGTTCTTGGATGGGTATCGGAAGCACCCTGTGTTGAGTGTGAAACGCACCCAGTTTATGATAACCCCGGCTTTGGCAGTAACGGCGCACTCCGCGCAGGGCCGGACCATGGGAGCAGTGATAGCGGACCTTGAAAGAGGGCGCGGCGTGAGTTGGATGTCAAGTTACGTTGCCATCACTCGCGTGCGCAGACGGGAGAATCTGCTGATTTTCCGGCCGTTTGACAGGAGGCCGTACAACGCAGGTGAGATGCCAGGCACGAAGAAACTTTTGCAGGTACTACGAGGGGAGAGCGTGGATTGGGATGAGTGGGAGGCGGAGTTGATGCCAAGAGACCAGTGCGAGCGCTGCCGGCGGAGGTTGCTGGTAGAGGCGTTCTCGAAGTACGAGTTCCAGAGGAAGGAAAGGCCAGCGTTCTGCAAAGAGTGCACGGAAGAGATGAAGAACGCCGACGAGAAATGGTGCACCACGTGCAGAGGGTGGGCAACGAGAGCGGAGGGTGAAGATGCGACGCGGCACGGTGACGATCGGAGTGGGGGTGCAGCGGCCGGCGGCGGGGAGCCAAGAAGGGTTCGGACAATGTATTGCGCGAAGTGCAGCCATGTCAAAGCCAAGCAGAAGTCGCGGAGCGGCAACGCGAAGTGGGTCGAGTGCGTCGGCAAGGTGCGATGTACGAACGGTAAGTGCCTGTCGCTGTATGACGCAAAGGCGGATATGTCGGAGGCTCAGAAGAAGCAGAACGCAGCGGGCCAGAGGTTGTGTCGGAAATGCGCCGCCGAACGTCAGAGGACGACGCTAGTGTCGAATAACAGGAAACGCGCGATCACATTGCGGTGTTCGAACAGCGACTGCCTGTCGGAGTTCCAAGAGGAGGCGGGGGTGTCCGAAGCTCAGAAGAAGCACAAAGCAGCAGGGGAGAGGTTGTGTCGGAAATGCGCGGAAGAACGAGATAGGGCGACGCGCGAGTCGAATAATAAGAAACGGAAAGCCGAGGCGGACGCGAAGCCGCTGACGTGCGCGGCGTGCGGAGGAACGTTCTCGGACACGAGACATTTGACGCCTAACCAAGTGGAACATCATCGAAAGACGAAAGGAGCCAAAGTGGTGTGCGGTGGCTGCAAGGAACTCGGGTTCACAGCTCGCAGTTGCCAGGCGTATCAGTGCAGCGGCGCGTGCAAGAGAAGACTACCGAAGTCGGCGTTCCCCGACCCGCACAATGTCCCGCGCGACGCAAAGAAAGGCACCCTGAAGTGCAACGCCTGCAAATGATGCCGACTCGGGCGCGCGTACTGGGGGGAAAAAGGAAAACGGGGACAGGGGAATGCGGGATGAGGCGGAGGAGACAGGGGAGAAGCATCGAAAATGACGAAGTGAAGCGGGCCAGGTGCACAAGAGGAGGGGGACGAGGAGGAGTGGGCCGAGGAGAGGGTGGGGGAGGAGGAGGAGGAGGAGGAGGAGGGGGGGACACTGAGATGAGGCTCTGGGGTATGGTCTATGTGTGAGAGGTTCTTGTATGTGTATCGGGGTTTGGCGGCACGCCTTTCGGGGGCCTCTGGACAGCAGTTTTGCATCCACTGGGGGGCCGAGGTGGAAAAGGCGGGTGAGGAGGAGGAGGAGGGGGACACGGAGGAAATGATCTGGGTCATGGATTATGGGTTCTGAGCCTTGGGAGCGCGAATCCCGCTTGTGCGGTGATCGCTGGGATCTCTTGCGGGGCTTCTCGCGGGACTCTTGGAGGCAGTTTCGAAGCCTGTTGGGGGCCGTTTTGGGGCCGTTTTGAAGCCTCTTGGGGGCCTCTTGGGGCCTCTTGGGGGCGTCTTTGAGGCCTCTTGGGGTCTCTTGTGGCCTTCTACGGCCGTCTTGGGGCGGAAGGCTCGGATTGTCGGTTCGGGCTCCCCCTCTTGGGCCCCTCTTGTGGCCGTCTTGGGGCCCTCTTGGGCCGTCTTGGGAGCCTCTTGAGCTGTCTTGGCGCCCTCTTGGGCCGACTTAGGCGCCTCTTGGGGGCTTCTGAGGCCGTCTTGGGGCGGTCTTGGGGTGCTCTTGGCCCGTCTTCAACACCGTGAGGGCCGACAAGTCGGAAATGACCAAAATGTACGTTTTACCATAGGAATTTGACGATTTTCGGCTCGTCGGCCCTTCTGAGGACTGCTCTTGGAGGCCTCTTGGGCCGTCTTGGAGGCCTCTTGGCTCGTCTTGGGACCATCGTGGGCGTCTTGGAGCGCTCGTTTGGCGTCTCGGGGCCATCGTGGGCCGTTTTGGAGGCCTCTTGGGGCCTTCTTGGCTCGTCTGGAGCCCCTTTTGGGCCCAAAAGAGCCCCGTGAGTCGCTCGTGCCGGGCCGGGGGGGGGGGCCATCAGGGGGGGGTCAAATCTCCGGTTTGGGGTCCCTGGGGGGGGACTATAGGGGAGGGGAACTATCTCACACGCCTAGAGACCCACAAGGGGTCGGCGGATTTCCAGTTTTTCCCTACCTAGGCTCTGCCTAGAAGGTTCTTACCCTCTGGGCTTAAATGGCTGGGCAGTGGGCCTCGCCCCGGGCGGTTCCCCCAGTATCCGCCCCGCGGTTCCCCCAGCTACGCCCCCTTAGCTTAGCGTTGCTTATCTCATAATAGCTTAGCCTAGCTTAACTTAGCCTAGCTTAGCTTAGCCTAGCCTAGCTTAGCTTAGCTTAGCTTAGCTTAGCTCAGCTTAGCTTAGTGCAGCGCAGCGCAGCATTAGCATAGCATAGCATAGGATAGCATAGCATCGCATAGCATAGCATAGCGCAGCAGAGCAGAGCATAGCACAGCACAGCAGAGCATAGCATAGCGTAGCGCAGCTTACCCTAGCACAACAGAGCATAGCATAGCACAGCACAACAGAGCATAGCATAGCATATCTTAGCTTAGCTCACCTTCATCTTAGCTTCGCTGAGATTTAGCATCGCAGAGCATAGCATAGCGTAGCATAGCATAGCGCAGCACCGCATATCATAGCATAGCCGAGCATAGCATAGCATAGCGCAGCATAGCATAGCATAGCGCAGCACAGCACAGCACAGCATAGCACAACGCAGCATAGCATAGCATAGCATAGCATAGCATAGCAGAGCAGAGGGTATAGCACAGTAGCAAAGCAAAGGCAAAGCAACAGCAGCGACAGCAAAGCAAAGCACAAGCAACGCAAAGCAAAGCAAAGCAAAAGCAAAAGCAAAAGCAAAGCACATTTGCATTGTTGTAATTCCCTACCTAGGCTCTGCCTAGAGGGCTAGCTTAGCTTAGCTTAGCATAGCGCAGCATTAGTATAGCATAGCATAGCATAGAATATCATAGCATAGCATAGCATAGCGCAGCATAGCATATCATAGCATAGCATAGCGCAGCAGAGCATGGCATAGCATATCATAACACATCATAGCTTAGAATAGCACAGCGCAGCATGACATAGCATAGCTTAGCACAGCATAGCATAGCATAGCACAGCGTAGCATAGCATAGCACAGCATATCATAGCAACTAATGCTGCTTTCCTAGGGGCTACAACTTCTAGGTAGGGTCGCACTGGGGTAATTATTGTTCTTCCGCGCGGGCTCCACGGACGAAAGGTCGAGCGCATTCCGTCGCGCAGGTTCCTTGCGCGATGTTCGCGGTGCATTTTTTCGCGCATCGGGGCGCCCTCGAAGATTCCAAACTGCATGATGTGCTGCTCTTGGGGAGTCCGCGAGTCGCAGCTGCCGCGGCGCTGTTTTCGAGGTAGCCCCTTCGAGCGCTGCTCGCGGGCGCAACGCGCGGCGCGCGCTGCACCCAATCGCGCGCGGCGCGGCGCATGAATCAGCCGGCCGCGCCCGTCGGACCGCCCGGGATTGTAGAATGCGTCAGAAAACGCCTCCGTTTTTTTCTCGCAAGCGGTTCCGGAATTTTTCAAGAAGGAGCTCGGGAACATTCAAAAACAAACAGTTTTGAGGGGTGGAATGCGCCCGCCGCGCAGGACATCTGAAGAATTCTGAAATCTGGAATTATTCAAAATGGATTCCGGAATTTTTCAGAATCGACCCCGGAATTTTTACTTAACAGCGAAGACTGATAGGTTTCTAATAGGGTCAAAAGAGAGCATCATGACTCCCCAGGGGGGTCTGGGCACATGCCGGACGGGCGCCGCGGGAATGCCGGGGAATTCCGGGTATTTTTTTTATACAAACAGTAACGCACTTCGTGGTCTTCGAGTTCCCAGAACTCCATTCCTGGGCATGATTTTGAATGCTTGGAGCCAACTGTAGGCCACTTCGTGTTCTTCGAGTTCCCAGAACTTCATTCCTGGGCATGATTTTGAATGCCCGGAGCCAACTGTAGGCCATTTCGTGGTCTTCGAGTTCCCAGAACTCCATTCCTGGGTGTGATTTTGAATGCCCGGAGCCAATTGTATGCCACTTCGTGGTCTTCGAGTTCCCAGAACTTCATTCCTGGGCATGATTTTGAATGCCGGGGGCCAACTGTAGGCCACTTCGTGTTTTTCGAGTTCCCAGAACTCCACTCCCCGGCCACATTTTGAATGCTGAGGCAGGCTGATGTTGAGGCTGAGGCAGGCTGAGGCTGAGGCCGAGGCTGAAGGCAGACTGAGGCTGAGGCTGAAGCAGGCTGAGGTTGAAGCTGAGGCAGGCTGAGGCTGAGGCTGAGGCAGGCATGCTGAGGCAGGCTGAGGCTGAGGCTGATGCAGGCTGAGGCTGAGGCAGGCTGAGGCTGAGGCCGAGGCTGAAGGCAGACCGAGGCTGAGGCTGAAGCAGGCTGAGGCTGAGGCTGGGGCTGAGGCAGGCTGAGGCTGAGGCTGATGCAGGCTGAAGCTGAGGCCGAGGCTGAAGGCAGACTGAGGCTGAGGCTGAAGCAGGCTGAAGCTGAGGCTGAGGCAGGCTGAGGCTGAGGCTGAGGCAGGCTGATGCTGCGGCAGGCTGAGGCTGAGGCTGAGGCTGATGCAGGCTGAGGCTGCGGCAGGCTGAGGCTGAGGCCGAGGCTGAAGGCAGATTGAGGCTGAGGCTGAAGCAGGCTGAGGCTGAGGCTGAGGCTGGGGCTGAGGTTGAGGCTGAGGCAGGCTGCTGCTGAGGCAGGCTGAGGCTGAGGCTGATGCTGATGCAGGCTGAGGCTGAGGCAGCCTGAGGGTGAGGCCGAAGCTGAAGGCTGACTGAGGCTGAGGCTGATGCAGGCTGAGGCTGAGGCTGAGGCAGGCTGATGCTGAGGCAGGCTGCGGCTGAGGCTGAGGCTGATGCAGGCTGAGGCTGAGGCAGGCTGAGGCTGAGGCCGAGGCTGAAGGCAGACTGAGGCTGAGGCTGAAGCAGCCTGAGGCTGAGGCTGAGGCAGGCTGAGGCTGAGGCTGATGAGGCTGAGGCTGAGGCTGAGGCTGAGGAGGCTGAGGGCTGAGGCTGAGGCAGGCTGAGGCCGAGGCTGAAGGCAGACTGAGGCTGAGGCTGAAGCAGGCTGAGGCTGAGGCTGAGGCAGGCTGAGGCTGAGGCAGGCTGAGGCTGAGGCTGAGGCAGGCTGAGGCTGAGGCTGAGCAGGCTGAGGCTGAGGCTGAGGCTGAGGCTGAGGCTGGCAGATGCTGAGGCAGGCTGAGGCTGAGGCTGAGGCTGAGGCTGAGGCTGAGGCAGGCTGAGGCTGAGGCCGAGGCTGAAGGCAGACTGAGGCTGAGGCTGAAGCAGGCTGAGGCTGAGGCTGAGGCAGGCTGAGGCTGAGGCTGAGGCTGAGGCTGAGGCTGAGGCTGAGGCTGACTGCGACTGCCGTTGCCACTGCGACTGTCATCGCGAATGCGACTACGACTGCGAGAACAGCAGAATTCTACAACTGGATTCTCACCTGAATATTTAGGGGAATGCTTCCAGATATGCTCCTACACATCGCTGTTAGGTTGCTTTGCCGGGATAATTCAAAAACGATTCTGGCATTTTTCAAAAAGTAGGCCGGACACGTTCAAAAATGTTCCCGGAACTGTTCAATTTGTTCCCCCGGAGGCTTTTCCAAAGTCGCGCGTGCTTTGCCTTGACAGGTCTTCGGAAATCCGCCGAAGCGCGCGGCGCGCGGCGGCGGGCGATGGGACGGCGCGCCACCGCCCCCCCCCCGCGCTCGGCAACGAGAAGGGGGGTCAGCAACTGCCAAATAGCCCCTTACGGGCGACCACTCGATTGCGAATGGGTGACCGACCAGCGGCACCAGCCAGAGTAGACAGTACTCGACGCAGAGTGTACCCCGCGCAAAGGCTGTTAGAAATCCCGGAATCTCCGGAACGCATCAATAGCACGTTGTGTCAATAGATTTGTCTCGTCCTACTCTTGGCGCTCCTGGAGTTCAAGACGTCACTTTCAAGGCCGATCTGATAGGCGGAAGTGGCTCGAAGTGCCCAGGCCTTCTTCCACTGCCATCGCTCGTAGAGTAATACGCCGCCCTGTTCTGCAACATCCTGGACCATGAAGATGGAGCCTCGGCCCTGAAGGCGCGAGTTAAGCACGGGATCAGCCAGGCAAATTTCATTCGAACACATTCGCGGACAGTGGCCGCCACCGCCTACCTACCAGACAGTTCGGACAGCAGCGCCTTGATGACGACGCGCTGAAGGCCGCGGTCAATCAATAATGCAGCGGCACCTTCAAGTCAGCGCAAGAGGATGGACCGTACATTCAGCTTCAGGCCTCGAGAACGGGAAGCAGCACACTACCAGATCGCATTGCATCGGCGACAGTGTCCGATGATCAGGGCCAGGCACGAACCGAGGATCAGGGCCCGGCCCACGCCTCGGATCTGGGTCGCGCCCGCACTCCGGAGGGTCGCAGTGCCGCGAAGGCGGCTTTCTCATGGATATCTCGGCCACCTTTGCACAACTGGCCAAGTTGCAGCAGGCTGCAGAAACGGCGCAACCTCGACTTCTTCAAGACATGGAACCAGACGCGAGGACCCCGCCATTCGGACCATGGAGACTGTTAGCCGCGTCACTTGGAGGAAGCACATCGTCGCATGGCAAGCGAGTATCGGGCAATGCCAGAAGAGTTCCAAGTTTTCAGCGATCGCGTGATAATTGTGCCCGAGAATGCAAAGGAGTGGGCAGATCACATGGTCAAGTCCTGGCATTCTCGCGGCCGCAGCGGCTTGCCCTGGGGCCTCCAGGAGGGCGCGAGTGGATCAGGCAGGCCATCTGCGATTGCAGCGGCGATAGGTATCTCCATCTCTTCTTTGGATAATCGACAAGGCTGGGATTTCTTCGAACCCATCAGCACCAGAAGCGCCTTGACTCATGTCTTCGGCGGCTCGGTTTCCAGGTGCACTTCCGGGGGCCAAAGCGCTCGCCGCGGCCAGTTCAAGCACGGCGAGTCACGCCCGAGAAGAGAGAGAGAGAGAGAGAGTGAGAGAGAGAGAGAGAGAGAGAGAGAGAGAGAGAGAAAAAAAAAAAAAAAAAAAAAAAAAAAAAAAGAGAGAGAGAGAGAGAGAGAGAGAGAGAGGAGAGAGAGAGAGGAGAGAGAGAGAGAGAGAGAGGAGAGAGAGAGAGAGAGAGAGGAGAGGAGAGAGAGGAGAGGAGAGGAGAGGAGAGGAGAGGAGAGGAGAGGAGAGGAGAGGAGAGGAGAGGAGAGGAGAGGAGAGGAGAGGAGAGGAGAGGAGAGGAGAGGAGAGGAGAGGAGAGGAGAGAGAGAGAGAGAGGAGAGAGAGAGAGAGGGAAAGCGAGGCCCGCAGAGATTCGAGCGCTGGAATGGCCAACTTCCCACACGGAGTCGGACTTTGAACGTGGAGAGGCTGCGTTTCTTGAAAATTCGCTTTCGTCGGTGACCTTCTCCACGCGTCCACTGAATCAATTAATTTACACCAGTGAAAGACACCATGCAGACGAGCGCAACAATGTCGCAGTCGACGAGACAGGCACACCGATTCAGATGCCGACGGCACTCTTGGCGCGAGGCATTCACATGAGACATGGAACGAAGCAGCGCAAGACCGCCAGCAAGAGGTCAGAGCATGGCGCGCTTCAAGGTCGGGCCTGGGCGAACCACCGCGCGCCTCTTCCAGCTGTATATCCTCGGGCATGCCCGGCGCCGATACTCGACGCATCGATTCGCGCCCACCACCGCACGGCCATCGAACATCCAAGACAACCCCGACACCTTCGACCAGGACAGAAAAATCCATGGGATCGACGCGCGAGCGCTGCAAACATGGAGCCCAAGCTTCTCGCGGGGACTACGGGCTGCCTCTTCAACCCTCACGAGCAGGCCCTGCTTCTGCAGCAGCACCTCCAGTGGAGCCTCCACCAGGACGAGCAGGGGCCGACAGCCCTCTCCCTGCAGGAGCTGGCACCAGCGCCAGGAGCCGCTGCCCCAGCAGCAGTCGCAGAAGCACCTGCACCTGAAGTTGCGGATCCGCCTCCACCTCCACCGGCACCTACGTCAGAAGATTGGATCCCGCATGTGCCGGGGCCGTCTGGGCACTCGATCTTGAATGAAGCATCGGACGCGAAGGTTCCTAATACGATTCACGACGCGGGGGCAGTGGAGTTCCCACATAAAATTGAACCGAGCTCTGACTTCAGCAAGATTCGCGGGAAGCCCAACAATCCAGAAGTCAGCGCGAGCGAGAAGGAGGGGGGCATTTTTTGATGTCGCACCACCCGCCTCGAGATGATACGCCATTCTTTCTTCGACGCGGAGGTCTCGGCGCAGCGGTTGTCGCGATTGTCGCGGCAGCGGTCCCTCATATGTGCGACGACTGCACGCAGCGTCGACGACACCCTAGTCGGCCTCAGCACGGAGCCACCACAAGTCCACGCTTCCATTTCAGTGCGCAGACCGACCTGTGGATTATCTGGGGCATGACGTTCCTGAGATTTCTCGACGACTACATCGGCTGCTCGCCCGCCGCCAGACTCATTCGGATAACAGCAGATGAACGGTGCAATGTGGCATTCCTTTTTTGGATCCCATATTCGGGGCCTGCGCGGTGGTTTGTTTCGGACCAGGCAGGAGCTCTGGATTAAGATTTGGCTTCAATTGCTTGCGAGCACTTCTCGATGCACACAGACCTTGGACGACGTCAAGGTCACACAGCAGCTCCAGAGCGCGATCGTCGAAGAGCGACGCGTCGAGGAGCGCCGCATGACGATGAATCTTTTTCGAAGCCATGGTGGACATAAGCCAGCAACAGCAGCGCCCACGGGAGCCTGGCCCCGCGAGCTTCACGATTTCGAGAACCCCGGTCTATCGGCCCAGCTCGGCGTCCTCGAGAGCGCCCCCGACGCGGCGGAAACGTCGCCGCGCCCCCGCACGGCCGCCAAGGACGCCATCAGCGCCGCGATCGTCGAGGACAGGACTGCCAAGGCCCACGGCGCGCGAGCGCAGCAGCACGCTGCAGTAGACGCAGCGAAACTCGCGGGCGGAGCCAAGGCTGACTGATAGCGCGAACCCGCTTCGAAGGATAACCCTGGACGGAGAGGGCCAGCATACCTGATCAAGTACTACATGCCAGAGAACAAACATATCGCCCCTCAGCACGGATATCCCATGCTCGCACCGCTTCGCCACATCCGCCCACGCATTGGCTGCACCCGCTTGCTGCAAAACGCACGATATCTATCGAATGGCGCTTGCGTTGGCGAGCTTGGCCGAGCAGTTCGTTCCAAGCGCTCTGCTCATGCATAGCGAGCCGAGGATCTACAAGGTCGCCATGACTGCGCCCTTGAAAGCGTTTCTTGAGAAAGGCACTGGCGGCATCCAAGTCGGCGCCCAGCGCGAGAGGACGAATGCGATTCCATCCGTTCGCAAAGGCACCTTGGTTCTATGGCATCGAAGCTCCAGGTCGGAATACGCGGTCAAGGAGCTGCCACTGAGTGTCACCATCACCTTGGCCTCCCATGTTCCACGGCAAGACCCGTCATTCGTGTTCTTCCATTTCTCCGTGACCATGGATGATGCCAACTTATCACGCGAGCACGAACCTCATCTTGACGATGATTTGGATCCTGGAAACAAGAAGAGGTGGCAGCTTCTCCGTGGCCCGTCAGTCAGCGGCACTCGGTTATCAGACGCCTCCAGCCTGGCCGGCTCGACGATTTCAAGTACCGCTACGACTACCTCCAGCGCTTCCTCAGCCACCTGCAGTAGCTGACACCACCATGTCATATGAAAGCCCAGTGATGGAACCAGCGCTAGCTCCACCAGCTCCGCCAGCGCCACCAGCACCACTGGTCATTCCAGCAGCTCCGACCACGGGGCAACCTCCGCCATGGGCACCCCTGACACCACCTCCTCAGCCTCAAATTCCATCGTCACCCAAGCAGATCTTGGCGCCAAGACAGGCTCAGCCTCCGCCGGCGCCACCAGCGCCGCCGCCACAGCCGCCAGCCGTGCCAGATACGAAGTGGATTCCGAAAAACTCAGTACCAGCACCACCACCGATGGACAGCGCTATCTCGGACGAGAAGGTCGACTCCTCCAGACCTGGATGCAGTGGTAGCCCTAACAGATCACGCTCGCGAGTGCCACGTACCCTAGATGACGAAAAACCTCGGCCGCTTCCGCCGCGGCTTCAGGCGAGGCACAGCGACCGACAACACTGCCAACACCAGCGCCAACAGCGCCAGCACCACCGTCGGCTTCTCCGGCGTCTGCGGCAACTGTCCCAGATTCATTGGCACCCACGACAGCCTCTTCAGCATCGAGTGCGGCACTGCGGCGCTGCCCTCATCGACATCATTATCATCATCAACCAACAGCGCCAGAAGCCACGACAGCAGGCAAGCGATTGGATAGCTCAGCCCTTCTACTCGCTTCAAAAGACGCGGCCAAACTTGGTTCAAAAGATGCGGCCCAACCTGGCCCGAAAGGTTCGGGCCCAATCTGGCCCAAGAGATGCGGCCCTGGCTGGCCCAGAAGATTTGGCCCCAACGGGCTCAGCAGGTCGACCCCGCACGCGCCAGGACCGATCCCGCCGATCACCGAGCAGGCGGCATCACGAGGAGCGTCGGCGCCGGTCGTCGTCACCCGACCCATTTTCGCCAGCGCATCCAGCTCTGGACTTGGATAAGACGACAGAGTACCCAGCTGAAAACCCTGGTCGAGCACTGGAGCACTCAGGTGGGCCTCTGGGCACGACCGCCAAGGGCGAGCACTACACGGCAGATCATTTCGTTAGCCTTACTTTCCTACACGGCGGACTGCAACGTCATTTCATGCACGACAGCTTCTTGAGCACAAAGATGATTTTTCGGTAGATTACTTGTACCACGCCATTCATGATGCCGAGTTGCTCTCACATCAGACACGGACGGAAGAGCATAAATTCTGCGCTGGCACGAGCATGAATAATTGCTTGTGGTGCCAGGTCCTCTTCGGACGTCGCGGCGTCTATCGCGACCCACAGGACGATGAGCGCCTCGGCGCATCAGGCGACGAGATCCTCACGACGGACGACATCATTCGCCACAGGCCCGCCGTTGAATCAGCCGGTCTTGATCGGAAGGAGACCGGGAGCTTCGCGCAGAACAACTTGTTCAAGTTGGCTCCAACGTCGGCCTCGAGCAACACCGTCGCTGGCACATGGTTCGAAAATGGGTAGATAGGTCAAAGAGCACCGCCCGCGAAGAGTCGCTACCGCGGCAGGGGCTTCCTTGACAGGCAGAACAACAGCATCGACCAGCACGGCTCGACAGCCTCACGCCTACCTCTCCGCATGTCAATCTCCGCGGGCGCTCGGTGCGACCCAGTGGTCGCGAGTCTGGACATCAGCGCGGCTATCTCACAGGGCTTCACGTTCTTCGGAAGTGGTCAAGCGCGAAGCCGAATTCGAACATGAGACGCGACAGATACGACGAGCACGGTTCAGGCCGCCTCCGAATGCGCGGGGGCACCTACGGGAGATCGAAGGCAGCGGCATCACGCCGACGATTGAGACGTCGGCTATTTCTTGCTGGAGCTGCCGAAGGCGATACGTGGCCTCGTCGACGGCCCCCTGCTCTGGCAGCTGGCCCCCATCTAACCTCGCGGCGAAGGGACCAAGCTGTCTCCGAGAATACCACGACGAGAACTTCTTCTGCATGACCACGGGCGCAGACGATATCTCGACCATCGCCGCTCAAAAGTTGCTGGATGCCGCGCGCGCGAAATTGCCAGGTCGGTTCGGAAAGGTCAAGCGCTGCACACTTCCCCTGATGCATGTTGGAGTCCGGTACCAGCCCTCACCCCTGGACATGTTCTACTGGATCAAGAGGATGACTCGATGAAGCTCAAGCCCGCGACCGCCTCAGATCCGAAGCGCTTGAAGCAGCGCGCCTCGGCATTTGAAAAGCCAGAATGTCGTGGGCCCCTCTCGTTGATTGGCAGCTTATCGCGGGCATGCCTGACTAGAGCCGGCACGTGTCATTGAGCTGTTGCGTCGCAACCAGAGACGATTAAGCCGACGACCCTACACTTCAAGAAGTGCAACCAGCTCTGGCAGCGAGCGACGAAGACAAGGACCCTGAATGGCCCTCACTACCACAAGCTACACAACCCGGCACGCCCAGTCATAAGAAGGCAAGATGGCGCAGGTCATGGGCGAACCCAAAACGGATTACGACACGCAGCAGCGGCGGCCAGTTTCATCCAACAAGGACATTGTTGGACATGGTAACTTCCTGTATATGCGCGGAAAGCTGCTCGAGTTTGCCGCGGCACTTCATGCTGAGACGAGAGCTTGTGTTGGTAGCTTTCGAATGGCACAGCCGATGTCAGCACGGATGACCAAACTGTTTAATCAAGCGACCGCGGGAAGTTCAGCGAAGCCTCGATAGCTACCCGAAATAGAGCAGAGCGAGACGATGGAGATTCTTTGTGACGGCAGAACGGATGACATGGATTTGTCTGAGCGCATACGGATAAGACCCAGAGGATCTCGATCATGTCCTCGCGCGAGGATCGCCTGACGGGTTTGTTCCACCAGGCCACTTATGTGCCTACTGCGAGCATGCGTCCACATGGAATGACAAAGTTCGGGGGGTTCCCGAGTTGCTTGAGAGGTACATTACAGGAAAGTTGAAGCTGATACTTCTATGAGGAAAATACATCCGAGTGAAATGCAAACGTGATCAAGCCAGACAATATTGAACGCTGCCTTCGGGAAGGGACCAAGGATTCTCAGCATGACGAGTGGTCTGGCGAGGGATATGATGATGACAGCTACACGACCGTCATGAACGACCGCGAGATAAATTCCACGGCGCCCTGGGCGAGGACGCCGACGTGGAGAGCGACGCTTACTGCGCCTACTTCTTCGGTTGCGGCCAGGACCGCGCTCCGCATTTTTCTAATTTTCAGAAGTCGAATGAGCGAGAAGCAAAGTAACGATTTGTACAGGCCCCCGATTGCCTCTCTTAGAATTGTTAATTGTTAAGTCATGCTCAGGAGATCGAGCGCATATGTTCGATTATTCGCCCTGGCCCCCGCCAGGAAAATCGGCACCCCCAATTCAGGGACCTCCGCGGCAACCGCGAGGGGCTGTCCGCAAGGCCGTCGCCTTCTGCGACGGGATCCGATTGCCGCTTGAATCCGAGGCGCGCTGGACCTGGGGTAGGCGACGAGGGGGAGAGGGAGGAGGGAGGAGGTGCATCTTGCTGCGGCACCACCACCACCACCCAGAACTTCGACGCCAGAACACCCGTCATCCCTTCCTCCTGCGCCTCCTCCTCCTCCTCCTCCCCCTCCTCCTTTGCCTTTTCGTCCTCCTCCTCCTCCTCCTCATCCTCCTCCTCCTCTTCCTCCTCTTTTTTTGCGTTGGCCAGACCTTACTTACGCTTACGCGTGTTGCGTTATTTGTCCTCCTCCTCCTCCTCCTCCTCCTCCTCTTCCTCCTCGTCGTCCTCCTCCTTTTCCTCCTCCTCCTCCATCCTCCTCCATCCTCCTCCTCCTCCTCGACGCAGCCATGCGGAATGGTTCAGTCCAGACCGCCTCGAAAGGAGGGGGGGCCAAACGCCTCCCCCCCCCCGCGACCCCCTAGACCTAGAGCTAGGAGCCGCACCGCCGACGGGGCCCGAGGCAAGAGGAAGGACGAGGAGGAGGAGGAGGAGGAGGAGGAGGAGGAGGAGGGGGGAAGAGAGGAGGCGCCGGCCTCACACGTGCTGCCCGCCTACTCGCAGAGCAGCACTGACCACCGAAGGTGGCCAGCCCCCATGCGTCCGTGGCTCTCCCTGCACCAGGGGACACAGGCTACCCCACGTCACCGTGCGGGGCACACGGCGCGTGTTTCCGCACATGAGTAGCCAGGCCCGCCCCCACAGGCCCCCTTGCCCAAGGGGGGCCAGGCGGTACACGTCTTGAGCCGTACTCCCGAATGAGCCGACCCCCCTGGTCACACCCGACACCCCGACGTCAGGGGCGGGCCCCAACAGTGACCAGAGCCAGCCCCCGCGCAGGCTGGTACCATGCGGGCCGACGCGGACTGGAGAACCAGCCCGCGCCAGCCCTGGGGGGTTACCCACGCGGCCCTAGAACGTCGGGTCCCCGGGGGACCTGAGACGGCAGACCGACTCCCAACGGGGACCGCCCGGCGGAGACGGGGGGCCGCCCCAGGCCCGCCAGGGCACCAACGCCCCAGGGCAACGGCGCCGCAAGCGATCCTTCTCCTCCTCCTCTTCCACCTCGTGCTCATCCATCATCCCCGTGGGACCTGACTGCAGGAAGCTTGCTCTGATACAGGAGGTGGCTGGCCTCGTCGTCAAACCCCCACTGGCAGATCACCTTCACGCGTCAGCGTCAACCCCAGGTCTGGGCCCACTTCCCATGGCCAGCTCTTCATCCTGGGTCGTCTTTGCACGGTCCCAGGGCTCGGCGAGGGCCCCAGAGGCCGAAAACAGCCAAAAACCTTCCGTCGTAGTTTTTGTGTATGGCGCCATCATGTCTGGGGAGAGGGGGAGGGGCTGCATCCTGCTGCGCCCCCCCCCTCTCAGGGCCAGCTTCGATCCGGCCGATCCGATGCGACATCGGTTTTGGCCCAATCAATCCGATTCGATTCCGATGCTCTGACGATCCGATGCGGCCCAATGCTTGCATAGCGCCGAGGTGCACCCTGGCGCACCCGATCCGATTCGATGTCGGTTCCGTGCCGACGCGGCCAAATCCGATGCACAGTTCGCTCCGATCCGATACACGTGGAGTCGCTGCTGACCCATCCCCTCCCCCCGCCTGGCCGCGGGCAGGACCCGGTCGCGGCCGCCCCGCTCGTGAGAGCGCGGCGGCCGCCCGCGGAGTCCGCTGCCCGCCCGCCTCCCCTCAGGGGGGGGTGGCGGGGGGGGGCGTCCGCGGCCCCGGGGCTCGGCCCGCGGGGCCGCGGGGCCGCGGATAGGTTTTTCGCCCACGAGCTGGGCCTGGCGATGGGCGGCCGTGCTGGGCCGAGCGGAGCTGAGCGGGCTGGCCAGGCGGCGCGAGGGCGCTGCGGGGGAGGAGCGGGGATCGGACCTCGAGGTCCTGGCGCCTCGATGTTTTCGAGGGGGCGCTCGCGCCCGGTGTCGGGCCCCGGGAAAGACCGATGCAGCTCGAAAAATGGCACAGAGAGGTGGGGTCGACTGGGATGGCCGCGCGAGTTGCGAAAGGGACGGGAGGTTAACAGCGGACGCCCAGGTAGTTCATTCTGGCCCAACCTGGTTCATAGGTGGGTTACAAGTACCCCCAGTGCCTTAGGGGGCCCAGGTAAATCCGCAAAGTGGACCCAGCCCACTTAGCCCAGATCGCTACCCCCCCAAGGCACTTGGGGCAGTTGGAACCTACTTATGAGCCAGGTTGGGCCAGATATAACCACGTTCCCTGAGATCCGACTGACGAAGAAATGCAACATCGTAGAAAATCACGGCCAGAGCCCTGGACCCCATCTTTCTGCCTCTTTTTTCGAAGCGGACCGATCTGTGAGGGGTCCTGGGGCCCGACGCTTGGCGAAACTGCCCCCCCAGCACAGCTCAGGGCGTGTTCTTCTGCGGCTTCGCGACGTCAGATCTCAGGATGCGATGAGCGGGCTGGCCAGGCGGCGCGAGGAGGCTGGGTGGAGGGGTGGATCAGAGGAAGATTCGCCGCAAGGGTGGGTTCGACGTTAGAGGGCTGAGGTTTTAGGACGTCTACGTCGCCTCCCGGCGGCTTTCCAGCCTCGGGATGTCCTCAAGCAGGTGCGCCTCGTCGAGAGCGTTCCAGTGGTGCCTGGTTCGTCCCGGACGGCTGCCGGAGGCCCGAGTTATGACCCGAAAACTAGTCGAACTTCGAAGTCGTGGTGGGCGGGGACATGGTCACGGGAGCCTCGCGGGCGTCGGCCGTTCTGGCCAAGGGCATGGAGGACGTCTACCTCGCTCGTTCCATCGTGTCCTGGCTAGCAGACTTGTGCAACGCAAAGGCCATCGCCCAGTCCGACAGAGCGCCAGCGGCAGAGGCTGTCATGATCGGCGTAAAAGCGGAGATCCCTGCCATGGAATCGCCACCGTGCGAGGTCATTCTACAGCAGCCCCAGAGGTACAGCCATCAGAGTAACGGAAGGGCAGAACGCATGGTGTCCAGTGTCCACCATTGGGAACAATATTGAGGCTTACAATATCCAGATCGAGATGAACACGGGCATGACCATCCTACCAGACTCGCCGCTACTGACGTGGCTTCCGAGGCAGGACTCCAGGCAGCACGCTAGGTCCCACAAGCAGCAGGATTCGGGCACGACGGCCTACGAGAAGATCAAGAGGGTCCGCTACCAGAACCCGATACTCCTGGCGGGCGAGACGGTGGCGTGCCGCCGCCCGGGGGCCGTCATCAACAAGCTTGAAACGACGTGGTTGGAGGGAGTTTGGCTAGGGAAAGATAGCCAAACGGACGAGCATCTCATCGGGGCCCCAAACGGCCTCGCGAAGAACCGAGCACTACGCAGGCGAGTTGAGAGCAAACATTGGAATCGGGCGACGCTGGAGGCCATGAAGGGGGACCCCTGGATCGCTACGCCAGCGGTCAGAGGCCGGCCGCCCAAGGCCACGAGCGACCAGGAGCCCATCCTGATTTGACTTCTACCACAACAGTCTCTTCTCAGCGGCGGCGCAGGCAGCGCCAGCGGCGCCAGGGCGGGCGACCTCTGCGCCCGGGCCGGCCGCCCCAGAGACGGCGGCTGCAGCGCACACAGCGCCTGCGCCTGGCACGGGAGACGCGCCCATGAACGTGATCGGCGCAGCCCTTGAGCCTCGCGAGCGAGCCAAAAGGGCGCGCGCGGCCGCGGGGCAGCCCACAGTTGATGGAGAAGGAAGAACATGTTTTTGTCAACCTAAAGGGGTCGGTTTCCGCGGGACGCCGACCAGCTTGCAGCGCTACCAGGCCGCCGCCTTTCCCGGGCAGGCAGCAGAAGCAGCGGCGATTCCACCGCCCTCGCCGCAGCCGCTGTCGGCGGCCGAGCGCGACGCGCGGTCGCGAGCGAGGCTGGGAGACCCGCAAGCGGCTCCAGCGCGGCCCGGCGACGCACGTGACGAGGACGCGCCGCCATTTCAGAGACGACGAGTGGCCGCGCTCCGCGAGGCGTGCGAGAATGGCCGCGAGCCGAACACACTCGTAGAGGCCAGAATGAAACACGTTGATAAGCTGACGAAGGTGCCTGGCAAGATCGTGACGGAGGCAAAGAGGTCCGCAGCAACGACCGCCCCCCTCTCGGGGAGATGGGTCAAAGACCAGCGCGGCGACGAGGCGCTGAAAGCCAGGTGAGCTACGAGAGGCTACGAGCAGACCCCTAATTAAGGGCAACGAGGACTCCTTCTCGGTGACTCTGGCTACGGTGCACCTCAAGATGACGCCAGCGAGCGCGGCCAAGACGGGCCACGTTGCAGCTGCAGGGGATTGCAGCGGCGCGTTCTACCAAGCGCCCCTCGCCCCCGATGGCAAACAGGAGAAGGCGTTGTACATCGAGCGCCCGCCAGAGGCATGGCCAGGGCCAGATTTGGTCTGGGAGGCAGCGTCGGCCTTCCCGGGCTTGAAGGGCTGCCTCAAGGCTTGGGAGACCCACAGCAGCGGTGCCTTGACGGATGAGACGCACCTGGAGCAATCGCGCCACGACGGGCACAGGGTCGAGGGTGAGTTCGACCACAAGGCAGGGAGGCACATCGACGACTTCCTGGTTACGAGGCCGGGGGCGCAGGTCGAGGCCTTCCTCGGCGAGGCGAAGGAGAAGCTGAACATGCAGGGCACTGTGCGCCTCTACGAGATTGGCGACAAGGAGAGATTGAATGATTGCCGGCCATCAACCTCAGGAAGATCGGGGGGGCTTCGCGCTGCAGGGCAACCCCCGGCTGATCGCAGACATGGCTGAGTTGGTCTGGAGAATGCGAAGTACAGCGCCGTGCCAGAGACGGCGAACGCCAAGAAAGAGAGCGACGACGACGATGACCTCGACTACTCGAGCGCACAGGTGTACAAGTCACGCGTCGGCAAGGCCGCGCACGCAAGCCATCACCGCGCAGGCGTACATCATGCAGTGAACACGCTTTCGAAACACATGATGAAGCAGCCAACAAAGAAATCATCCAGGAGGCGGAAGAAGCTCGCGCGGCACTTCACGGGCACGCGCGACGCCCACCTAGAGTTGAAACCAGATCAGAATGCGGAGGCCTCGCAGACATTCACCGACAGCGACTGGGCAGACGACAACGACACGCGGAAGGGCGTCAGCGGCGAGGCGATTCAGACGCACGGCTGCTCGGGGCTGACCTACGCGAGGGCCCGGAAGACGTTGGCGCACTCGTCGGTGGAAGCCGAGCCTTACGCCATCGGCTCCGGGGTAATCGAGACCCTGGGCGCCGCCGCTCAGCTTCTGTGGGAGTGGAAGCACGACGGCGCGAAACCCCTCCTGATCACGGGCTCCCAGAGCGCGCTCGCGGTGCGTCGGAAGCGAGGTCTCGGGGTGATGAAGCACGTGGATTGAAGACGTTGGCCGCCCCAAGACTGCGCGAAGGAAGGGCGGCTCCGCATCCGCAAAGCATCCACCCGCGAGGGCCCAGCGGACCTGCTGATGAAGGAGCTGTCCGTCGAGAAGATGACTAAGTTCGGCCGCGCCCTAGGCAGGCTCGCGCGGCGGGCCGTTCGGATGCCGGGCAAGGGCTTGAGCCAGGTCCCTCCCAAGTGCTCGAATCCGTCCCTTGGCGCGCCTGCGTGGAAGGAAGAAACCGACCCTTTTCAGCCGAAAGGAGTCGGCTTCCACGGGACAACCCGCGGCCGTGCTTGCGGCGGGCCGACGCGGAAAGACCGCGGCGAAGCCTGCCGACCTCGGGACAGTCCGAGGCTGTGCATTCATGGTCGGAAGAAAGGCGGGGACCGAAGAGTCGGCGCTGGCAGTCGGGCTCCGACCGCATCGCCGAAAGTAGTGCGAACGGCCCCCTTAGCCTTTAAGTTTCATAAAGGTACCATCGACATCAGCGCCACGCCGTTATCAAACACACACTGACAACAAGTAATCGTCGAATCCCATATATATATATACATACAAGACTGGATTGGCGCTTCGCGCCATGCGCCTTGTCCCGAGCACTTCCCCAGCAAAGCAATAAACACCGTTTGCTTCAGCACCGCTCCCCATTGGAGGAGGTAGTGAGAAAAGTTCCGTTTGGTTTTTCACCCGCCACCTCCAAGTTTCATCCCTACCAATCCTTTCCCCCTCCTTTCCTCCTCTTCCGCCTCCTCCGGTGGTTGAATCTATCTCTTGAGGACGTAAGGAACGATCCCATGATACGCCGAAGAATTCGCAGCAGCTCCGGACAATTCGATTTCTGGTCGTTTCCTGAATGTTTGTTTCTCTTGTTCGAGGAATTTAAACCTCGAGCCTCAAGCGTGGAACCAAGATCGTCGGGTCAGCTCGATGTACTTCGTATGAGAACGCCGTCTGGGCGTTTTTGGTGCTCTCTTGGGCCGTCATGGGGCCTCCTTGGCCGTCCTGAGGCAGTTTTGGGCCGTCTCGGCGAGCTGGGTCCCTCCAGAGGTTTACTGAAGCCATCTAGGGTCCTCCTGGGGGCCTCCAATGGCCTTTTCATGGGGTCTTCCATTGCTTTCCTGGGTCTTTCTTGGGAGCCTTGTGGGGGCATATTGGGCTTCTTGTGGGCAGTATCTGGGCCCTCTGGGGCAATCTTGGGGCCCTCTTGTGCCGTCTTCGAACCCTTTCGGGGGCCTCTTGGGCCGTTCTGGGGCGATATCGGGGGCCCATCGGGCCGTCTTGAACGCTGCAGAGACCGAAAAAGCGGAGATGCTCCCCCCCCCAAAAAAAAAACATAAACGGAAACAAAACAGAGAGAGAGAGAGAAAAAAAAAAAAAAAAAAAAAAAAAAAAAAAAAAAAAAAAAAAAAACATGTATAAATATATATATATATAAATATATATATATATAATATATATATATATATATATATACATATAATATATATATATATATATATATAATAATAATAATAATAATAATAAAATAATAATAATAATAATAATAATATAATAAAAAAAAAAAAAAAAAAAAAAAAAAAAAAAAAAAAAAAAAAAAAAAAAAAAAAAAAAAAAAAAAAAAAAAAAAAAAAAAAAAAACGATGTTTGCTTCTTCGTGGCTCTCGTAACGGCCTCTTGGGGCGTCTTGGGAGCCTCCTGGGCCGTCTTTAGACCATCGAGGTTCCTCTTGGAGCGCTCTTGTGCTGTCTTGAGTCTCTCTTGCGCCTCTCCGATGACCCTTCTGATCGCCTTGAGTCTGCTCGCAAGACCTGACAAGGCGCCCTGGGAGGCCCAGAAGGGCCACCTGACCTTGCCCAAGGGCGTCCAGGGGGTTGCCGAGACGTCCAAAAGGGCGTCCGGGGCGTCCTCGGGGGGGGGTCCGGTTTAGGGGGTGGGGTGGGGAGGTTACCTATTTATGTATTCATTTTTTGTATATGCGCAAGGGTTTCGCCCCCTGCCGCCGGCCCCTTCTCTATCTGAATAGAATATATCAGAGTCGCATCGGTGCGTCTCAGCGCTGCCTTGGCGCATCTGGGAACATCATGCGGGGGTGGATAAGAATCATCAGCGCATATCGAGACGTTGGCGTTATCCCGGTGATGTTCGGCTCATCCCCCTACCGCGCCTGGGTTGTAGGTCTGAGGTATCTTGGCGCGTCAAAAGAGCCGAAAACGCAAGAAGGCCACAATCCGACAAGCCGCTTGTGAAATCAAGCATTTGGACCTCTTGGGGCTCTCTCGGGAAGCCTCTTGGGGCCCTCTAGGGCGCCTTGGAGCACTCTCGGCTTCGGCAACGCGAATATGGCGTAATTTGTCCGGGTTTATGGCCTCGGGGACGCGAATATTATGTAATTTGCGGCGGGTGCTGCCTCTGGACGCAAGAATTGCAACAGATTGCGAGTGTTTATGGCGCTGGGGTGGCAAAGATTGCGCAATTGAAAATCGGTTATGGTTTCGGGGACACGAATTCGGCGTGATATACGAAGGTTCGTTGCTCTGGGAGGCGCGAATGCGGCATAATTTACAAGGGATCGTGGCCTCGGAGGCGCGACTTTCACATATTTTCACTTGACGCAGGGCCCCCCCAGAAATTCTGAGAACCATCCTGGGGAGTGGTAACCCAGGTAGTTTTCGGCTCTCCCCCCTCGCGCGGACCTCAACAATATACAGTTGGAAGCAGAGAGACTGTAACATTGGAGACTTGAAACTGAAATTGGCGCAGGAAGCAGCAACCTAACCCTGTAGCCTGGTGGCCCCACAAAGGGGGCCGGTGGATAGATATATATATATATATATATATATATATATATATATACTAGATTGCAGTGGCGCTTCGCGCCATGCACCTTGGTCCTTGAAGTTTGGTATGCAGGCGGAATAGCAGGAGGGTCAAGCCGACAATTTAGAGATAATTCCTTGCTGCCTTTTCCAGCATCGCCACTATAACAATGTTATTCGTTATCCTTCCTCCATGCTTATTTGTCCTTATTCTCGCCGTACCCTGCGCATTATCCCCTATCCTCCTCAGCTCTTTTTTGCGGAGGCTCCTCCTTGCAGAGCCTCTGGGGGCCTCACAAAAGTTGTTTCAGGCTTTCTTAAGGCCTTCTGGAGGCCTCCTGGGCGTATTCTGGGGGCCTCTGGGGACTTCCTCGGGCCACCCTGCCTCCAACCGCGGTCTCCCTGAACGACCAGGTCACGATTTGGAATGTTTCGGAGGGTGTCTTGGGCCGCCATGGGGCTCTCTGAGGGCCATCTTGGACCCGTGTTGTGCCGCTTTGGGGCTCTCTTGGACAGCCTGGAAGCCCTTTCGGATGGTTGTGGGGCGATGTTGGAGCCTCCCAGGCGGCTTCGGACGCCCAGAAGACCGCCGTCTTGGAGCGTCGGGAAGCCGAAAAGAGGAGAACCTCAAAATTCAGCAAAAACTTAAAGAAAATCAAAGATTTGTGCCTCTTGGGGCCTTCTTGGGAGTGCTCTTGGAGGCCTCTTTGGGGCCGTCCTGGAGGCCTTTTGGGTCATCTTGAGGTCACGTCGGTCACTCTTGGAGCGCTCTTGTGCTGTCTTGGGGGTCTCTGGGACGTCTCCGATGACCCCCCTCATCGCCCTAGGTGTGCTGGGAAGGCTTGGCAAAACGCCCTGCGAGGCCCGGGGTGCCGCTTCGAGGCCCGTCCGGAGGGTCCCAAAGCCCCAGATCCCGGGAGTCCGGGTTTGGGGGGGGGGGTGGACGGGTTTTCCCCCCGCCCAGGCTTGTAAAAATATAGGAAGAGGAATATGTGTATATGAATGTATCTATATGATTCCGACGACTGGGACGCCGCCGCCTCAGCCGACCGTCCGCGACCAGCTCGCACAGGTCGCCGCGGCTCTCACGAGAGCTGTTTCGACCACGCCCGAACAAGTGGTCCCTGCTGTCGCTCCGGTAGCTCCTCCCAGCGACGTCACGAAGTCTCCAGGGCAAACTCGAAGCAGCTCGAGCTTGCCTTGCAGGCCCTTCCCGACGGCCCCGCCTTCGCCGCTCCGCGCGCGGCCATCCAGGCCAACATGCAGAAGGAGAAGGAGTCCATCCGCGATGCCGAGCCCATGGGTGCTCGCTTGGATGGGGCACGCGCGGCCTTGGCGCGTGACCCAGGCGCTGCGCGCCGAGGCAGCCAAGGCTTCCGAGCTGGCGCGGGCCGCCGCCGCGGCAGCCGACGAGGCAATCGCCGAGTTCACCGCCAACGTCGAAGAGCTCGAGAAGGCCATCTGTGCAGCCCCCGATGCTGCCATGGACGGCGTCTTCGACCCAACGGCCGCGCTCTCCTCCATCGGTGCCCAACTGCAGACACTCGTCACGCAGCTGCAGGCCAACACGAGCGTCAACCCGCTGCACACCGAGGCAGCCGGAAAGCACGTAGCAGCACTCATCCACGGCTTCCAGCAGACCATCGATCTTGCTGCTGCTGCACGCGCCGCGTCCGTGCCGCGTCACCTCCAGGGCAAGCAACCTCCACCCGGAGGAAACGACGACGACAACACCGAGGCTGGCATCGAGGTTCCAAGGCTTCGCCACAGCACCAAGAAGCCCCCCCTCAAGCAGTCCACGCTCTTCGGCCACGGCTTCACGGCCGTCCAGAAAACCATCAAGGCGAAAAATTAGAGCATGCGGCCACCGACGAGGCAGGCCACCTAGGTGGATCGCTTTCAGTATGCCCCTGGCTCCCGGACGCCGTCGGTCGTCGTGACGCCAGACAAGGACTCGGCCATATCCGAAACGGGACGGACAAGATCCAGCAGCCCGTTGAACGACAACTAGTTGTTGGCCTCCCTCACGCTTTACCGCTTTCAGCCTCCTCCCCTACAGTTTGTGCATCGGCGCATGTACCTCATCACGCTCAGGCTCCCCTTGAGCCTCGCCCTCGCCTTCCTCGCCTTGCACGCCGGCATCTGCGGGCGCATCGGTAGTAAGGACACTATCCCAGGGTGGACAGGGCTCTTCTTGCTCCCGATGGGTTTCGCGCTCCTCGGGATGACCGGCTGCGTGGAGATCTAGTCGGCAGGGTCGATCCAGACGCTCTTCCTCTGCCGCTGATGCTTGCGTCAGCAAAGGTTCAGACGCTCCACCCGCACCAGGAGCGCCACAGCTATGAGCACACGACGGCCGCCCTGATGCTGAGCAAAGTCCAGCTCCTCGAACAGCAGTTCTGGACACGTGGCCTGTCGTCCATCGGCGTCCAGGAAGGTCGAGCATTCTGGTCCGAGCGCCGAGAGGGCGTCTATTACGCTGCCGGTGAACACGGCGCACTTGGAGTTCAAGATTGGTTTCATCGCGAATTTCATTTCCACGTGCTTCAATGGCGCGCCGTTTCTCCGCGCATCCTATTTGTGATCGCCGTGTCTCCCGCCCAGGCCGTGATCATCTTCATGACGGCCCACGCCCCCATCTCTGCGGCGCCGGCAGACGTTCGTCTGGCCTTCTGGGCTTTGCTCGCCTCCGTCGCCCTGGACCTGGATGCGCGCTTCCCCGCAGCATGCTGGCATTGCTCTGTGGACGCCAACGGTCCACTGGGTCCGCGGTGTCCACCGCCATCGGCCCGAACGAGCCAGCCCAGGAGACCGAGAATGGCACGTCGTTTCGTGAATTTGCTCATTCTCTCAAGCTTGTGGCTCTGAATGCGTTCGTCGACGCAGGAGCAACGTGGCTATCTTCTCGAGGACACCGCCACCGCATTGACTACCTACTCGTCAAGCAGACGCACCAGCGGTGGGCCTCCAATTTTTGCGTCGACCACTTGCTGGATTTGACTATCAACGCCTACGAGGACCACATCGCCGTCATCTCCATGTGCACGGTCGCCCAGGTGACGCTTTCTTCCTCCCCGCGCCAAGTGCCCAAGACAAAGCTGGACAAGATGGAGCTCCGCGATCCTGAAGCGTGTGCGACATTCCAGAGCCGCATCCTGGACGCGCGAATGACCAACTCCAGCTGGTGCACGACATCGCATGGGATGCCGCAGTCGCTGCATTCCGCTCCTCGTCGGCAGCTCCTCGCAAACCGTGGATTTCCACGGCAACTTGGGCTGTGTTGCAGCATGTTGCCCCTGCTCATCGTGAAATCCATCGCCGTTCCCGTAGTCGGCATCAATGGTTTCTTCGAGCTAGCTATGATGCCTGGCTCGCTGCCCTGACCGGGAAGCGCCACGACCGTGCCCTCGCCCGTCTACCAGTTGCTCTGCGGGGACGGTTTTTCTTTGCAGGCCAAGCCATCGATGTTTTTAATTGCACAGGCCGTCTCCGTCATTACGAAGCTCGCTGGCTAGCGTGGATCTACTACTTGCAGCAATCCCGCCGCGAGTCTCTGGAGTTGGATCGCAAGGAGTTCTTCGACTACATGGTGCTGAAGGCGCAGAGCGCAGCGGAGTCGAACGACACGCGAACGATGTTCGCCGTTGCTCGTGCCATGGGCGCCTCCCGCAGCGTGCAGAACACAGAGGTTTTCGAGCTCGACGGGTCTCTCACCCAATCTCCGGAGGAAGAGATCGAGCGCTGGGAAGAGCACTTCTGCCACGTATTCCGAGGCAGGGTGACCACGATCGAGGCCCTGAAGAAGCCCACCCAGCCCGATCACAGCGACCCCATCCTGATAGACGTAGGCCTCGGTGCTGCGGCCGCCGCCCTACGTCACTTCGGAAGCAACAAGGGCGTGGGTCGCGATGGCCTTGCTACTGAGTTCCTGGTCGCGGGCGGTGATGCTGTCGCACTTCTCTACTCGTCCGTCTACCGGAGAGTCGTCGCTAAATATCAATGGCCGTTGGAGTGGTGTGGAGGTATCCTCTCCCCCACCTCTTCCAACAAAAGAGCGACGCCAGGGTGTGCGACAACTCGCGCGGCATCCTTCTCGCAGATCACGCGGGCAAGGGCCTCGAGGCCATTGTCAAGGACGCCATGGATCCGGAGGTCCATGACCACATGCCGCTGGAGCAATTCGGCGCCGCGGCAAATCGAGGGATAGATTTTGCTTCTCACCTCATCCTCACGATCCTCTCGTTGCCGAAGTTCGGGGCCTCTCCATTTTCATCCTTTTTCGTTGACTTCGTCAAAGCCTTCGACCAGGTAGTCCGCCAGCTGGTTTTGGGATGGGGCGACATCCCTCCAACAAAGCGCCAGGCCCACCTCGAACGACTTGGCGTGGTTCCGCGCACCGCAGCGTGGATGGCGGACTACATTAACGAGTGTGGACACCTTCTGGCGCAATGGAAAGTGAACCGCACCGCCGCTGAGCTGGCCCGAGCCCTCCATGAGAGCTCATGGCCCCAGATCCCGGGAAGCACCAACATTGTCCAGTCTTTCACCGGATGCTGGCAGGGGTGCAAGCTCGGGTCGTTTATCTTAAATTCTGCGCACACGCCTCCATTGGACACGTTGCATTGGCGACTTAACCTAGCGGGCATGACGCTCAGGCTTGCGGATGCGCCCCCTTGCTTCTGGAGCCCGTCGCCGCAACCTTTCTCATCGGAGCGTTCCGTCGTCGACGCCACCTTTGTGGACGATGAAGCGTTGACGATTTTATCAGATTCGCCGAAAGTTTTGAAAGTTGCCATCAATACTCTACTTGAGATTTGGTTGACACATTCGAGCTCTTTCACTTGGAAGCCAATTTGCAGAAAAGGGAAAGCGGAAGCATTCGTCCAGCTGCGAGGGCATCATGCCGTGGAGGTCTGGGAGTCTTGGCGGCAGCCCGATGGCTCATTGGCCATACCCGTGCTTGGATCGGACCGTCTCCTGCACGTGGCTTCCGACTACAAGAATTTAGGCACATTTGTCGATTCGCACGGCACGTCTTTCATGAATGCGACGCACCGCGCGCAGACCGCCTTCCAGGCCTACAGCCCCCTCGCGTTCAAAACTTGTGGGCCTGACAGACTGGAGGAGCGGTACAAGCTTTCATGCGTAGTTTAGTTTTGTCGCGACTGCTGTTGAATTTCTGCGAGTTGAATTTTCGGGCATTCAAGAAGCTCGCGAGCGTGTACTCTAGAGTACTCTGGCGAATATTTGGGGATCCACGTTGTTCTTCCGACGCTCTGTTCACGGATTTGGAGGTCCGCCGGCGATTGGGCGTTCCTTTGTTCGACTGACTGCTCATGCGCGCCCGGCTGCGGTACTTTGGCAGACTAGTCCGGAACTCTCCCGCCAGCCATGTAGTTGCACCCCACGCTGGCGCGGAAGAGATACCTATTCCGTGGTTTGCTCTTCTTGCGTCGGGCGTCGATCGCATCCGTACCCTAGGATACATCGACGGTTTTGGGCCCCTCTGCGAAGACGCGCAGAGATGGCACACTTGTGCCGCAGACGCCGCCGCCTGGGCGAGTCTCGTGCACCGAATCCATTTTGAGACATTTATCTCGGATCGTCGGGCCCCGCCCCCGCAGGCAGAAGGAGCCGCAGGCCGGACCTTGGCATTCACGTGCCTTCAGTGTCAGATGTGTTCTCCCAGTGCCCATGCCCTGGCAAGCCATTGCCGGGCGAAGCACAAAGAGCGAGCGATCATCAAGAGATACATCTATGGCAGTGTCATTTGCCCTGCGTGCGGGACGAAGTATTCCATTCGCCAGCGATGCATCGCTCACCTGAGCGACCTCCGCCGGCCAAAGTGCCGGACATGGGCAAGCACTGCATTCCACTGTCCGCTTCTGCGTTGGAGAAGCTTGATAAATTCGATCGCGTTTCAATGCGTGCTGCGTGGAGACGGGGCCATACGAGACCTCTCTCCACCGAACCTGCTGTTCAGAGTAACGGCAGTCTGTTGGGGCACCCTCGGTGAGTGTACGAATTTGGTGCAGCTCGCACGTCGTTGTATAGTCCGCACCATTGCGTGTGTGTTATGGGTGACTGTGACTCCCCTCCGAAATATATATATATATATATATACACACACGAATACAATGAGTACCTATATACATGGCTGGGGGCCGCTGGGTTTCGAGGGCGCCTGGAGGGCCCAAGACGGCTTCTGATGGCTTCCAGAAGGCCACAAGCTGGGACAAGAGGGTTACAAGCCGCCCACGATGGCCCCATGACAGTCCAACAGGCCGTTTTGGGCCCCAAGACACCCCAAGAGGCGTCCCAAGGGAGCCGCAAAAGGTTTGAATCGCCAAAATTTGTTTCGTGAAACGTACAGTTTCAGCATCAGCATCGTCTCGCCTTCCCGACGCTCCAAGACGGCCCAAGACGCCCCCCAGATCGCCCCAAGACGGCCCAAGAGGCACTCAAGAGGCCCCCACGGCGGCCCAAGAGGGCCCCAAGACAGCCCAGGAGGCGCCCAGGACAGCCAAAGGGCCCCCAAAGCGGCCCCCGGGAGGCACCAAGGACCCCAACAGAGGTCTTCAACAGGCCCCAGCCCCCCAAGAGGCCCCCAAAAGACCCTAACAGACGCCAAAACAGCCCCCGAAAAGGAGTCAAAACTGCTTCCGAAAAGCACCCTGCAAGCCTCTGGGGTCCCCTGGATTAGTAGGGCGACAGTCAGAGAATCTAGAGAGAGAGAGAGAGAGACAGACAGACAGACAGACAGACAGAATAGGTGCGGCGTGCATATATGTGGAAAATATGCGAAATCCCGGGATCTGTGTATATTTATTTGCGTGTCTTTCGGCCCCGTCAGAGGAGGCCGCAGAGAGGAAGGGGAGGGGAGGGGCGAGCGGGAGGCGAGAGCGGGAGAGGGACGGAGGGGCGGATGGGAACGGGAGGAGCGGAGAGGGAGGAAGCTCCAGGGGGTGCGCGGGGCCCGGAGGGGAGGGGCGGGAAGGGGGGGGGGGGGGCGTGGGAGGGATGGGAGCTCTTCCCCAGGTTGTGCGTGCGAGGGGCAGAAGGGAGGAGGGAGGGCGCTCCAGGAGGGCGGGGGCGGGGGAGGGGGGCAGAGGGGTCGGGGCTCAAGGGGCGGAGGTTGATAGCAAACGGGGGTCAGCTAGAGCGCCGGGTCTTGCAGGACCCTGATCCTGCAGGCTCTCCTTGCAGGATCCTGCAGGGCCTGACTGGCCCGGGCTTGGATTGACTCGGGTCGTCAGATCCCCGAAGGGGGGTGGGGGGAAAGGCGCGATGACGACGATGATGACGATGGCGATGACGATGATGAGGATGGTGAGGACGATGACCATGACCATGACGATGACGATAACGATGCCGATGACAATGACGATGACGATGACGATGACGATGGTGTGGATGATGATGATCATGATGATATTGATGATGCTGATGGGGATGATGGTGATGATGGTCATGATGATCATGATGATATTGATGATGATGATGGGGATGATGATGGTGATGATGATGAAGCTGATGTCGGTGATGATGATGAGGATGAAGATGAAGATGAGGGTGATGATGGTGATGTGACGATGCTGATGATGATGGTGATGCTGGTGGTGAGGATGATGACGATGATGATGATGATGATGATGATGATGGTGATGATGATGGTGGTGATGATGATGGTGTTGATACCAGTGATGATGATGATGATGATGGTGAAGATGATGATGGCGATGGTGCTGATGATGATGATGATGATGGTGATGGTGATGCTGATGGTGATGATGGTGATGTTGGTGGCGATGATGGTGATGATGATGACGACGATGGTGATGATGAGGAGGGAGAGGAGGAGGACGACGACGACGGTGATGGTGATGGTGGTGGTGGTGATGGTGGTGATGATGATGATGATCGTCATCGTCATCGTCATCATGATTGCCATTAGCATCGTCATTGTCATCGTCATCGGGAGGGACGGCAGCTCTTGCGCAGGCTTTCGGGAGGCTCAAAGGGACCCCCCCTGGGGGGCTCGAGACGTCGGGTGCAGCAGGAGCCGCCCTGCGCTGTGGCCGCGGCGGCGGCCTCGAGAACGGCACGAAGGGTGGAGGCCGAGAGGTCGAGAGGAGGAGGAGGGATGCGTGTTCGGAGGCATCGGCCCAGACGTCCGACGACTCGAGAAAATCGAGACGCAGGTTCTTCGTTGTTTTCGGCCTCCGGGGGCCCTCGCTGGGCCCCGGGACCGTCAAAAACATTCTGGGGTGAGAAACGGGTCCCGGGGAGATGGTCGAGAAGTCGGGGGCCCGTGCCTCGAAAGAATCAAGACGCCAGGTGTTTGGGGGGAAATCTTCGGAAGCATCTGGGAGGTCTCGCAGACTCAGGAGGCATTCGGAGGTCCCTGAGATCCGACGACGCGGAGAAAGTGCAGCATGGTGAAAAATCTCGCCCAGAGCCCAAAACCCAATCGTTCTACTTTTTTTCCGAGCCGGATCGATTTGAGAGGATACTGGGGCCCGAAGTAGCAAAAACGCACGGCTCGAAAAAATATTGAGACGCTAGGATATTCGGGGTCTTGGGAGGGGTCGGGAGGCTTCGAGAGGCTTTCGGAGGTCTCGGCAGTACTCTGGTGGTCTCACGGGAGCAGTTCGAAGCTTCGGGAGGCTCTTGGAGGTCTCGGGAGGCATTTCGGAGGTCTCGAGCAGGTTCTGGGGTGGTTGTGAATGTGCTTCCTGAGGTTTGGGGAGATGCCTGTAGGTTGTCTAATGATTCGGGGTGGAGGGGTGGCCAGGGGAATGGCGGGAGGCAGGGAGGGAGGGAGGGGCATGGCTCTCGACCCCCATGGGAGAGGGAGGAGACTGGAAGGAGACAGGGAGGGAAGAAAAGAGAGGGGAGCCAGGAGGCGTGAGAAAGAGTAGGAAGAGGAGCAAACGGGCATCCAGGCGGTCATGTGTACACAAGCTCAAGTTTGGCCATACAGGAAGGGCGGGGCGGGGCGATAGGTTTGGGGAAGAGGATGAAGAGGAGGAGGGAGAGGAAGAAGAAGAAGAAGAAGAGGAGGAGGAAGAAGAGGATGATAAGGGGAGGCGTGAACTGGAGGAGGTGGACAGAGGAAGAAGGAGAAGAAGGAGAAGGAGGAGGAGAAGGAGGAGGAAGAGGGGTGAAGAGGAGGGGGAGGAGAAGGAGGGGTCGCAGGCGGGGCGATGGATTGGGGGGAGGCGATATTCCAACGGCAGCTGCTGTAGCGAATACAATATAGAGGCGCCGTGCGTGCGAGTTGCACCCGCGCGATGCCGCCCAAAGACCAATATACCTTGTCGCACGAAAATATTGAAAGGCGGGCTCCTACTCCTCTTCTTCCTCCTGCACAAGACCCTCCTTCCCGCTCTTCCACCTTGCGTTCTTCCTCTCCCTCCTCGCAATAACATCATCATGATCGTTACCATGGTCATCAACACCAAAACCACCACCTGTAGCACCACCACCACCACCACCATCATCATCATCATCATCATCATCATCATCATCATCATCATCATCATCATCATCATCATCATCATCTTCATCCTCATCCTCATCCTCATCCTCATCCTCATCAGCATCGTCATCGTCATCGACATCGTCATCGTCATCGTCATCATCGTCGTCATCATCAGCATCAGCATCTCCGTCGTCGTCATCGTCATCGTCATCATGATCAACAACAGCATCAACAGCATCATCATCAACAACAGCATCAGCAGCATCAGCATCATCGTCATCATCATCATCATCCTCATCATCCTCGTCACCATCACCACCATTACAACTATCACCAACAATCACTACCGTTACCGCCGTCGTCATCGCCATCAGCAGCATCAGCACATCGCCAGCATCCACATCCTCGCCCCTCATTCCCTTGATCCCCCCTCCCGAAGCCTGGCGGATCCCAGGTAGCTCTGAGTCCCAGATCCATTCGTTGATGTCCCTGGCGCTTGAGAACAGTTCCTGGAGGCCAGAATCGAGGAAGTATACCCAGATTGAAAAAAATCATACCGTCGGAGATATGGGATTGCGGCGTCTTGTGCCGACGACAGCCGGCCGAAGGCACAATGGTCTCCGAGTTCGACCCGGGCCATTTAAGGCCCCGAACATCCGACGACTTTGATCAAAACGGAGCCCCTGCAAGTCCCGCCCTTTTCCCAAGGGCCGGTTTTTCAGCCCGAGCTGTTTTTTGAAGGTCCCTGGCCCAGCGAGGGGCCCCCGGAGGCCGAAAATAGCTAATAATCGGCCGTTGCGTTTTTTCACGACGTTGTGATCATCCGTGTCCTCCCCCCCACCTTCCAGAGCCTTGCTGGCTCAAGCGACGGCCTCAGCCTGGCGGATCGCGGCGTGCCGCGCCAACGGCAGTCGGCCCAGGCGCAATGTGGGGAACAAAATTGTACCGATACCGCGTACTCCCCGGGTACATATCTCCCAGGGAGCGTTCTGGTCAGAACGTTGAGGAGAGTCCGGCCGTGGCGACGGGGGCTCTCCGAGACGAGCAGTGGTATTGGAGTCTTCTGGGATGACCGCGGGGGGTGCTAAGTAAGGCAATAGGGGCGTCATAGGCGGATACAAAGGTAGTTATGTCTGGCCCAACCGATCTTATAAGTGAGTGGGTTGCAAATCCCTCAAGTGGCTTAGGGGGGTTAGCGATGCAGGCTAAGTGGGTTTCGCCCACTTGGCGGAGTTCTCGATCCCCCCACACAAGCCGCTTGGGGCACGTGCAACCCATTTAGAAGCCAGGTTGGGCCAGATGTAACCGCCTTGGCACTCGCTTTTTACTCCCCGACTGTCCCCAGATCACCCTCCGCGGTCATCCCAGTGGATCTCTGGGCTTCCTCCGAGCGCCCGCCCCGAGCAGCAGGACGCCCACCGCCCTCGCGCCCAGCGCGAGGGCCCCGCGGGCAGTGCAGAGGCGCTCCGGGCCCTCGGCTGGGCCCAGGCGGGCGGCCAGCAGCAGCGCTGCGAGGCCGAGCCTCTCCGACGGCGGCGCGAGGAAGAGCGGCGGCCCGGCGCCCGGAGCCACGCCACAGGCGCGCCCCCTTGGAGCAAATGGTCTCCGAGTTCGACCTGGGCCTCTTCCGGCAGCACCTGCTGCGGCGGATGACCGAGGCGGACGTGCCGCAGCTACTGCAGGGCCCGGGCGTGGTCGCGTTGTGCGCCGCAGAGCTGCGCGGCTGGCTCGCGGAGACCAGGTCAGGGCTCGGCCTAAACTGTGTTTGGGCGATTTCGTAGGCCGTTGTCGTTTCGACCTCGTTTTGCAGCAAAGGCGGAACGAAGACGAAACGAAGGAAGACAAAGAGAAAACGGAAACGACAAGTACTGCTTAGGCCGATCATTGGACCAGGCTATGCTCGCAGGCGTGCACCTGCTGCCCTTGCCGAGGGCGGGCGCCTGCGGTGGCGAGGGCGCCCGCCAGCACCGGCCCGGGACTGGTCGCGGCCGAGGCCCAGATCTCCGACGATCTTAGCTGCCCCGACAAGCCCGGGCTGCAACGCAGCACGTACCATGTTCAGAGCGTCCGTCCTAACACGATGGGTGTTGGCTAGGCACCTGTTGGTCCACGTCTTGGCGAACGCATCGCGCCTCACCTACGTGTTCAGTCGATGTCTTCAGCTCCGTACCAACACGCTACGTGTTGCGTGTTGCGTATCGGGGCAGCTGAGCCGACGATCCGATTCCCTCATTCTGGCCTCCCCTCGCGGCCGCCCTCCCCTTTTTCACCGGCAGTGCTGGTGTGCCTGCAGTGCGGCGCGCCCCGCAGGCTCTCGAGCGCATTGTGCCGACCGCTGGCGCTGCGCAAGAGTGTGTTCCTCGCTGTCGGACCTCCGCAGGGCCCTGTGTCGGGCCCCAGGGCCACCAGAAATGGATCCGGCAGGAGAGGCAACCCCAGGGGAAAGGGTCGGGACCTCCATGGGGCCGCGGATGGAGCATGAGGTCGACCAGTGAGATCGTGCGTCCCTGGCCGTTCCGAGGGATTCCTGGGACGGGTGCAGGGGCAGGGGGTGAGGGCACGGGCCATGTGCACCCTGGCGTATTCTACACAAGGGATCGTGGCCGTCGGGGCTAAAGATGCAGCTGGCGCTGAGGCGAGATCGCGGCTGCTGAGTTGATTGTGAGGCAGTCTCAGGCGAAACGGCTGTCAGACCAGGCAATCTGGGGCTCCCCGTCCCCTTTGTGGGATTCTTCTGTTGTCCCCACTAACTGTTTTAAAGACCTTCTCGCGAAACGGTACTACTGGTATGACCGCTGTGGTTGTTAAGGAAATGCGGGGTTCTGAGCAGATGCCAAGGCGGCTACATGTGGCCAGCCGGGTTGATAAGTAGGTTACACATGCCCCAAGTGGTTTCGGGGGGCTTGGTAACTCTGCTGAGCGGGCGGAGCCCACCTAGCCCCGATCGCTACCCCCTCTTTTGCCACTTACAGCAGTTGCAACCCATCTATAAGCCAGGCTGGACCAGACTTAACCACCTGGGCATCCGCTTGTAACCCCCCAATTCCCTGAGCAACTCCGCGGCCATCCCAGTAGTGAAAGTGTCGACGCTTCGCGTATCCCCACCACCGTGCTCTCGCCCCCGCCGCCTTTCCTTGCTTTCTCGCCTCCTCGCCGTGTTTGACGGTGCGGCCTCACGGGCCCCCCGTGCTGCCACAGCGCAGCTTGGCTCACGCCAGTTCGCGCTGGTCAGTACGGTTCGAGCTGGCGCCACAATGCGACTCTTCCTCCGTCTGCTTCAGTCTGATGCTTGCGTCCCCGCTCCTGGGTCGCACGCATCTTAAGGGGGGGCATTTTGCCTCTTGCAAGTGCACGTGCTGCGTCGGCCTATGCGCCGTCGTAGCCAATTATCTCGCCCTGTGCCCCAGCCGCGCCCGTCCCGCTTCTCGGATCTGTCCCTGGAGTCGTCCATCAAAAAAAAATGTCCCCACCACTATCGTCCGTCGGTTGCCGCCGGCCCCAACAACTCAGCGGTGGAGTTCGTTGGCTGCGCGCTGAGTGGTTCAGCCTTCAGCGCCGACGGCCCTTGTTGTCCACCGCCAGCAGCCTGTCCCCCGGGCTTGTGCCTTGTTGTCTGCCTGGGAAGTTGCTCGAAGCTTGGCGCCGCAAGGGCGACTCCCTCCGTAGCACTCGCACTCATGGCCGCTTGTTCACTTTGTATTGGGCGGCGCCTAGGCGCGACTGCTTGCGAATGTGGAGCATTTTGCTCAGTGCACGTGCACCGCACGCTTCGTGTGCAATTAGCTCTGCACCGCCGTCCCGGACATCGCCTGTTGCCGCCAGACCGTTCTCGCGCGGCCGCCGACCCCCACCAGTCGCCCCTGCATGCAATTCACTTCGCAGCTTGCAGACCCTGGCAGCCGGCCACCCTGGCAGTCAGCCCCCCCCTGCAGCTCGTTGCATGCGTGCACCCCTGGCAGCGCTGCACCACCTCGCGCCGCCTGGCCGCTTAGGCAGCTTAGGCAGCTTAGGCAATTTAGGTTCGGTCGTCGGTGTCCGTGCGCTAGGCAATTAGGCTCGCGCGTAGCCCGCCCGACCTCTGACGCTGCTGGCGCGCTTGCCTGCGGCCGCTACCAAAAAAAATAGCCCCACCTGTTTAGGCAATTAGGCTCTCGCGCGGCCCGCTTGGACCTTACTCGCCGCCGGCGCTCTCGCCCGCGGCTGCTAATAACAAATCCCCACCAGTTCGTAGCCCAGGCTGACTTCGGACGCCGCCTGCGCTTTCGCTTGCGGCCGCGACGAGAAGTATCCCCACCGGCCCATCCAGAAACGATGCCCAAGGGAGTTGAGGTGACAAGGGAAATGGGGGAGCATGCAGAAGAACAAAGGGCGGGGGAAGCTGTCCGAGACGGGGGAGGAATATGAGGAGTTGGTTTTCTGGTGTATTGGTTGACTGGTGAAAAAACGTGGAGGTACGTTTGGACCCCTCCCTGCAGCCGTCTTCGTTGGCCGAGGGGCTGCACGGAGGTCCTCGGCCCCCTCCAGTGGCAATTGACGCCATCATGTATAGGTGCGGGGGGGAACCCACGCGACCCCTGTGATGGAAGCTGCGCGGGGTGCGAGGCCAACTGGCGGTCCTCACGGGCGAGGCCTAAAGACGGTCCTCGCCCGGGGGGGGGGGGAGGCGAGAGGGAGGGGGCGCGCGCGGTTCTCGAAGAGGTCGCTCCTGAGGACGGTCCTAAGGCAGGATTCCTGAAAAGGGGTCCGAAAACGGCATACACAGTTTCGAAACCGAAACTGGATACGCCCTACGAGTTCGTTATCCCACGGGGTGGGATAACAGCTGGGGGAATGATTCGGGGGGCAGTCTTTATTCGACCGCGGGTCGAAAGCAGGAGGGTCGAAGGAGAGGGAAGTGAGAGAGAGGGGGAGCAGGGGCCCACTCGGCGAGGAAGGTCAAATAAACGGCCTGCCTCTTCGACACCAACACGGGCGTTCTAACGTGCTCCGGAAACGCTGTTCCGGAACACGCTGGGCAAGCACATATCCGATGATCCTGGCAGGGAAAGCATGCCCTTGCGGTTTGGGGTTGTCCCTGTTCTTGATGAGCATGGGTTAGAGGTCGCTCCTGAGGACGGTCCTAAGGCAGGATTCCTGAAAAGGGGTCCGAAAACGGCATACACAGTTTCGACACCGAAACTGGATATGCCCTACGAGTTCGTTATCCCATGGGGTGGGATAACAGCTGGGGGAATGACTCGGGGGGGAGTGTTTGTTCGACCGCGGGTCGAAAGCAGGAGGGTCTGACCAGGGGACCTGAAGCCGAAGCAAAGCGACAGGGGGGTACGATCCAAGGCGGCCCCTGGACAGCTCTCGGCGAGGGCCGCTGCTCCGGACGTGTAGATTGGACGGCGGTTATACCCATCCTTAGAGAAAGGCGGGGGGGGGAGGAGAAGGAGGAGGAGGGGAGTAGGCCCAGCCACACACCTGCGCCCCAAGTGGCAGACGGAGGTGGCTGGGAGGGTTTTACATACCCGTCCTTGGAGAGCTCGCTTAAGGGGCGGGGAGCGGGACCGACCTCATGAGTGACGCCGCGGCGGCACATATGACACCGCGGCGGCACGGGTCGAACCGTCACCCTTGGTGTACTGGTGTACTGGGTTGGCAACTGACGCCACAGAGTATCAGATTACTGACATTGCCAGGCACCGTCAGCCGGCAGGGGATAAATCCCGTTCACGGCCCCATGAAGGAATATGAGGAGTTGGTTTTCTGGTGTATTGGTTGACTGGTGCATGAAGGTGGAGGTACGTTTGGACCCCTCCCTGCAGCCGTCTTCGTTGGCCGAGGGGCTGCAGGGAGGTCCTCGGCCCCCTCCAGTGGCAACTCACGCCATCATGTATAGGTGTGGGGGGGGAACCCACGCAGCCCCTGTGATGGAAGCTGCGCGGGGTGTGAGGCCAATTGGCGGTCCTCACGGGCGAGGCCTAAAGACGGTCCTCACCCGGGGGGGGGGGGGGCGAGAGGGAGGGGGCGCGCGCGGTTCTCGAAGAGGTCGCTCCTGAGGACGGTCCTAAGGCAGGATTCCTGAAAAGGGGTCCGAAAACGGCATACACAGTTTCGACACCGAAACTGGATATGCCCTACGAGTTCGTTATCCCACGGGGTGGGATAACAGCTGGGGGAATGACTCGGGGGGCAGTGTTTATTCGACCGCGGGTCGAAAGCAGGAGGGTCGAAGGGGAGGGAAGGAGGGAGGGAGGAAGAAGGGAGGGAGGGTCGAAGGGTCGAAGAGGAGGGAGGGAGGAGGAAGGAGGGAGGAGTAGGCGGATAAGGAGGAGGAGAAGGGAGGAGGAAAAGGAGGAGAAGGAGACGGAAAAAGGGACGAACATAAGAGCCTCCTAGGATGTCTCTTGTGAGTTTTTTGGAGGCCTCTTGGAACGTCTGGAGGCATCTTGGGTGCCTCGGGGATCATCTTGAAGCCTCTTGGGGGCCTCTTGGGAGCCTGTTGGAAGCATCTTGGGCGCCTCTTGGGGCCGTCTAGGCGCCTCTCGGGGCCCTCTTGGGGCGCTCTTGGGTGTCTCGGGAGCACTCTTCGGGTCATCTTGGAGGACATCGAACAAAAAAGGTGAGTTCCTTAATTACCCTCGCCATTCTAGAGTGCCTGAAATCGCCTCTTGGGCCCAGCGCTCTTGGGCGCTCTTTGGGCTGTCTTGGGGTTCTCTTGGGCCTCTCTTGGGGCCCTCTTGGGCCTTCTTGGAGCCATCTTGAGGCATCGGAGGGCCATCAGAAGCGAAAAGGCGAGAAGGCCAAAAAAACAATGATTTTCCATAGATTTTAGAAGGAGTTCGGCCTCTTCGGGGCCTCCTTGGGGAGTTCTTTGGCCACTTGGAGCCGTATTGGAGCGGTCTTGGGGCCTCTTGGAGCATCTCGGGAGCCATCTTGAGGCATCTTGGAATACTTTGAGCCATCTTGGAGCTCATCTTGGGCTTTCCGAGGTGCTCTTGGAGCCATCTTGGGCCATCTTGGACACTTCAACCCCTCGCGGGACCCCCTGTCCAAGTCCAGTCAGTAGGGGGAGGGGTCAAGCTTCCCACCCGCTCGCAAGCCGTCTTGCTCACTCCCACCCGCCCTCCCAACACATATGTAACACCCGAGAGTCAGCATATCGCGTAAGAACACCGCAGACGCCACGGGTTCCAGATGCACCAGACCCTGCAGGCCCAAGCGTGCCAGGCGCGCCAGGTGCGGCACGTGCTCCACGTGCACCCAGTGTTCCACGTGCTCCAGCCGCGCCAGGTGCGCCAGCCACTGGGATCCAATGGGGGCTCTTGGGCCCGGCTTTGAGCCTTTCTTCGGCAATTTTGGAGCCATGTGGAGGTTTCAAAATCTCATCGGAAACGGTAGGGCGAAAAGGCAACAGCCATTGATGTGTCAAACCAGTCGGTCGACCACATGCGCCCAGAAGGCAGGTGGGATTTGCTGGCACCCCAGCCGTCCCTGTAAAATACCCATACCAAATGGTCGCGGGGCGGCCGCCCATGCTCCAAATGTGGAGGCAGAGTGCGTTTTGTATTGTTTTTGTTGACAGGGATGGTGGAGGGGTTGGCCCTCGTGGGGTTGTCATGGTTCCGGGTTGGCCGCTGGCCGGGTGGAGGAGGGGTGTATACTACTAGGGAACACTGATAAACCCTTCCCCGAAAGGGAAGAGGGGCAGATGGAAGACAAGACACGCTAGACCACCTACGCCCTAAAGGGCTGGTGGGATTCAGATCGGACGGTCTCAGCGGAGCGTCCCGGGCGGCGCGGCCGAGGGCAGCTCCGGCAGCGGCGGCGGCCTCACGGCGGTCGCCGCGGCCTGCCGCGCGGCCGCCCAGGGCGCCGAGGGCGCGGGCGCGGCGGCCTCGGCCGGCGGCGCTGGGGCGCGCAGCTTCCCAGCGCGGGCCATCTGTGGGCACATACGGAGGGCCCTGGGCCAGGTCAAGGGCGACGTGGAGGCCATGCTGTTCTTGACTTTCCCGAGGGGCAGCCTCTTCAACGACAGGTCCGTGGAGGCCCTGTTCCAGCGCCACAACACGCGCCGCTGGTGGGTCTGGACGGAATGGAGCATGCTGCTGATGATGCTGCTGTGGGATGTGAGCCTGAGCGCGCCGTGCCGGAGGACGCTGGTCATCCTCTTCCACGCTGCGTGCGCTGGCGGTCTCATTATGAGAAAAGCCATGCTCTTCGCCTCGCCAGACGGGCCACAGATGCGGCGCATCTCGTACCACGCGATGTTGTGTGCGTTCTTGCTGGGCCGCTGCGCGGTGTGCCAGCCGCTGCTGGCCGACGTCACTGCGGAGGGCATGCGGACCAACAGGGCCGTCCGGATCCAGACGGTCAGCTCGGCGGTAGGACTCGGGATTACCAACCTCTCTATGGTCTTGATGCAGCAGCTGCGGACCGTGGACATGCTGCTCTTCTGCATCTCGAGAGACAAAGAACTGCACAAACGTAAACTGTAAGAGGTCCGCGCGGATTTCTCGGATCTGCGCTGGACCCCTTGGGCGGCTCCTCTGGCGCGGCCCCTGGCTCCGCGCGGCCGGGGAGGGGGGCCACCGCCGATCGAAGAAACCCGCGCGGGGTTCCGAAAGTTTCTGCTTATGCCTTTTTCTGTTTATCGAGCATCGCCAACAGCACCATCTTCATCATCTGGATCTGGGCGGCCAAATACATGACAGTACTGCCACTCCCCGGACCTCTTCCGGGGCGCCCTCTGACCAGAAGTTCGAGGCGAATCCGGCCGTGGCGACGAGGGCCTCCTCAGAGATCCAACGTCACGACACAAAAATAAAACATCGTGAAAATTCACGACAAGAGTCCTAGACCCAATCGTTCTTCGATATTTCTCGAGCCGGGTCGATCTGTACGAAAAAGTCACACGTGAAAAATTCCAGTACCTAATCTCAGGGTCCCGGGAGGTCCCTGAAAGGCGAAAGTAAGGCATAGGGGTCGGTTACGCGTAAGAGTGACCTTTCGCCACCAGGATGATTTTTGGTGCGGGCGGGCCCACACCAGGGCCCCCAGATGGCTGTATGGGATGCGATAGCAGCGGCGTATGCGCTCGGGTTCGGCCTCCCCGCGGCCCCCGAAAGTCGCGCATCAAGGCCACTCTTGCCTGGGGTGACCCTTGCGTGTAGCCGAAAGAACAGCGGCATCGGTGCCACTTCCCCTTTCGAGGATCGTCTTCGCGCTCCAGGTGCCCCTCTCCGAGGCGCTGCACGCCACCTACGTGGCCAGCATCGTCGTGACCGCGGTGTGCGTCCGCCAGCAGCGAGACCTCGAGGACCTCGAGAGGCGGACTTTCGACCACGAGCCCGGCAGGGCTTCGGCTCGCGCGCAGACATCGGACAGTTTCGTCGGTTCCTGCGGGTTTTCCTGCCTCGGGATGCGTTCCAGCATCTGCGTCTCGCCGAGAGCGTTCCGGGGGTGCCCAGGCGCAGACATCGGACGGTTTCGGCGGTTCCTGGAGGTGTTCCTGCTTGGGGATGCGTTCCAGCAGCTGCGCCTCGCCGAGAACGTTCCCGGGGTGCCCGTATCGTCCCGAGCAGCCGCCGGAGGCCCGAAGCATGACCCGAGAACCACCAGGCGTCGAGGAGCCCCAAACGGTGTGGTGACCACCGCGTGGTGGGTCCATGGGGATTCGGTGTCACCGCACGGTTTTGGAACTCGGGCCGTTGTCCGAGGACGCCTGTTGCGATCGGGGCTTCCAGGCGTCCCAGAACCGTGCGGTGACGGACTGCGCGGTGATGTCTTTTGGGATGCCGAGGTCACCGCACAGTCTGCCACCAAACGGCTTGGGGACCTCCGAAGACAGCCTGCAGAGGAAGCCCCAGCCAGCCTCGGGAATTGAAGGGGGAAACACTGCACAAACATGCTCGCGCGATGATAAGATCACGACGGAAGCTTCTCTGTTGCTGGTGTCGGCCTCGGGGGGCCCTCGCCGCGCCCTGGGGCCGTCGAAAAACTGTTCGGAATGAAAGACGGGCCCTGTAGAAAGGGTCTGAATTTCTGAGGACCCCGAATGGAAAAAAACAAGACATCACGTGTTTAGGGCCACCACTTCCGCCCCATTTGGAAGGCCTCTGCTGTCACTGAAAGCCCACCGGGGAGGCCTCTACTGTCACCCCGCCCGCCTCCCTCACCTCCCACCGCTCGAAGGAGAGAGAAACTACATAAGTATAAACTACCGGAGCTCTACACGAATTTGTCGGATCGGCGCTGGGCCCCCCAGGGCGGCGCCTCAGGCACCGCAACTGGCGCGCTGCGCGCGCAAGGGAGGGATACCCATCGCCGATCCAAGAAATCCGCACGAACCTCCGACAGGTTATGATTATGCCGTTGTTTCCCCACATGTCCAGTCGGTTTCTCGTTTTCTCCCCACCCGCGTCGCACCGGCGTTTCCCATCGTCCTCCTCTTCATCCTTCTCCTCCTTCTCCTCCTTCTCCTCCTCCTTCTCCTCCTCCTCCTTCCTCAGCATTTCTTACCTCTCCTCCGCACTCCATTCGACACGCGCACACAAGACGTACAAACACTTGCACGCACACAGTAGCTGCGCACACGCATCAGAGGCATACGCAGCACGACGTACTGCACGTCATCCACATGAAACACAAGTCCAAATACAGCCGTACACGCATCATACATGCACGCACGCACTCGCCGCACACACGCGTCAGAGGCATACGTATCACGACACAATACACGGCACCCACATGATGCACAAGTCCGCATACAGCCGTGCACGCATCAGGCGGGTGGTCCCTGAGCGCGGTCTCTATCCGTCAGGCTCACGGTTCACGGCAGGCGTTGCATTTTCTCTACACTAGAGGTGTTGCACAGGGGGTGCGGTCTCTATGCGTTGCAGGTGCGCAGGTTACGGCAGGCGTGGCACTTTCTCGACACCAGAGGGGGTGCGCAAGGGTGCGGTCTCTATGCGTTGCGGCTCTCAGGGTGCGGCAGGCGTGGCACTTTCTCGACACCAGAGGGGGTGCGCAGGGGGGCGGTCTCTATGCGTTGCGGCTCGCAGGGTACGACAGGCGTGGCCCTGTCTTGACACCAGAGGGATGCACAAGGGGGTTGCGGTCACTATGCGTTGCAGGTGCGCAGGGCACGGCGGGCGTAGCACTTTCTCGACGCCAGAGGGTGTGCGCAAGGGGTGCGGTCTCTATGCGTTGCAGGCGCGCAGGGCACGGCGGGCGTAGCATTTTCTCGACGCCAGAGGGTGTGCGCAAGGGGTGCGGTCTCTATGCGTAGCGTGGTTTTTGTATAGCGGGAGGGAGGAGGAGAACGAGTGGATAGGGGCAGGCAGAGGGGAGGGGAGGGGAGGATGAAGAGGAAAAAGAGGCAGGAACTGAGTACGTCGACAAGATACATAACATCAGGGAGCGTCGAAGCCCAGACGCCGTTCGGGGATCTGGGGAGAGACGACAAGGAGGATTCAGGTGCGTTTTCAGTTGTTTGACCCCCGGGAGCCTCCGGAGGTTGCTGGGATTTTGCGGAAAGGGACCTCTAGAGGAGAAGGACGAGGAGAAAGGAGGCGTCTGGTTTCGGTTTCGATGTCGGCTCGATCGGTGTTCGGTCTTGTTATTGCCATGGACGAATGTGGCGCAGTAGTAGTTGTAGTGGTAGTGGTACTAGTAGCACGAATATTAGCAGTAGCAGTAGTAGTGGTGGTAGCGGTGGTGGTCGTATTGCTAGTAGTAGCAGTAGCAGTAGTAGTAGTAGTAGTAGTCGTCGTCGTCGTCGTCGTCGTCGTCGTAGTAGTTGTAGTAGTAGTAACAGCAGTAGTTGACGTTGTAGTAGTAGTACTAGTAGTAGTAGCAGCAGCAGCAGCAGTAGTAGTAGTAGTAGCACAAGTAATAGGACTAGTAGTAGTAGTAGTAGTAGTAGTAGTAGTAGTAGTAGTAGTAGTAGTAGTAGTAGTAGTAGTAGTAGTAGTAGTAGTAGTCGTAGTCGTAGTAGTAGTAGTAGTAGTAGTAGTAGTAGTAGTAGTAGTAGTAGTAGTAGTAGTAGTAGTAGTAGTAGTAGTAGCAGTAGTAGTAGTAGTAGTCGTAGTAGTAGTAGTAGTAGTAGTAGTAGTAGTAGTAGTGGTAGTGGTAGTATGAGTAGCAGTAGTAGTAGTAGTCGTAGTCGTAGCAGTAGTATTAGTGGTAGTAGTAGTCGTAGTAGTACCAGTAGTAGTACCTGTAGTGGTAGTGGTATTAGTAGCAGCAATAGCAGTAGGTAGCAGCAGTAGTAGTAATAGCATTCAGAGTTGCAGTAGAAGTATAGCGGCAGTGCTAGTGGTAGTGGTAGTGGTACTAGTAGCACGAATATTAGCAGTAGCAGTAGTAGTGGTGGTAGCGGTGGTGGTCGTAATGCTAATAGTAGTAGTAGTAGTAGTCGTAGTAGTAGTAGTAGTAGTAGTAGCAGTAAGAGTAGTAGTAGTAGTAGTAGTAGTAGTAGTCGTAGTAGTTGTAGTAGTAGTAGCAGCAGTAGTTGTAGTAGTAGTAGTAGTAGAAGTAGTAGTAGTAGTAGTAGTAGTAGTAGTAGTAGCAGGCGCAGTGTAGTAGTAGTAGTAGTAGTAGTAGTAGTAGTAGTAGTAGTAGTAGTAGTAGTAGTAGTAGTAGTAGTAGTGGTAGCAGTCGATTCGTTCAGCGACTCGGCATCAATCTGGCCAAGTGTTCGACTAGATGGCAGCCCAGCGCGGGAGCACTCGGCACGGCTGGCTGTCTTCCAGTCGCTCCGCTCAGAGGTCCTCGCGTCAAGAGGCAGCGGCGCGCTCCGTGCGCAAGAATCGGAGGACCGCCACCGAAGCTGACTGGGTGACGTTCCCGCCGCCTGCGCTCGAGTTGGTCATGCCAGACGATGCTCTAGAGTGGGCTCGAGAGATGATGCCGCTCATCCGAACTTCATACGTGGACGCCGCAAGCAAGCATTCGGGAGTGCAGCTTTCGTCGCCCTTTCTCTCGGTACCCTGCGAAGTGACTACAACGGCGTGCAGCGCGAGCGTTGTGGTGTTGGTCAAGCCGGACGATGTGGTTCGATGCCCGTATGCTTGTCTGCTTCCTATCAGTCCAGACGCAAGAAGCGCGCCAGTGGAGGCAGTCTGGACTGCGTACAAGCGACTGGTAGGCAGCGCGACGCACGAGCCGATGGGAATCACAGGCGTTCCAGGAGGGATTGGCCAGAGTGCTGCAGCGTGCCTCGTCCTGGCTGCATGGATGCACACTTCTGAGACGTCGAGGCTCAAGCCAGACGGCTACTACAACAACTTGATGCGCGCTGTGTCTGAAGCGACGCACGTTCGAGTGGTCAGAAGCGGGCAGTCGGGCCAGTCTGGGCCGAGCGTGTTCGTGCGAGGGATCGCGTCTCATGTTCCGCGGTTAGTCGTGGATGAAGCTGAAGCACTTCTCGGACGCGCCGCAGCCCAGCAATTCAGATTTGTTGGCTTGGTGGACGTCGGCTACGCGACTTACTCAGACGGCTGCGCGGGGATTCTCGAGATCGGCTACATAATTTGCCACGCGTCGAACTGGGAGATCGTTGAGTGCGCAAACTTCTTCGTGGATCGATCGTGCAAAGCAGTGAACTCTGAGACCTTAGACACGACCTCGCTCGCACGGATTAAGGAGCGACTTAGTCAGAGAGGTCTCCTTCTATTGTCCGACGGGTTTCAGGATGCGGTGAAAACACGGCTCGACGTTTTGCCAGTGAACCGACTACTGGATCGCGCCTCCTACGGCATATACCACGCGACGCGTGACGTCACGCCGGCTTGCTCGATCCACAGTGCCAAGTCAGACCGCTCGTATGTTGGCCGGCATTACTCGTCTGGCCGCCACGCGGGTGAGTGCCGAGCGCCTCAGCTGATCGGCCTTCACGACGCTCTGCGGAAAAAGTTCACGTCGGGACTCCACATCGGCGGCACAGCGAATCGACGGTGCCACCTTCGCTGCGCCGAGCGCTTGTGGGAGCTATCAGTGGTCGGCGCGAATCGCTCGGAGTCGGAGAGTCACGCGCTCGGATTCTACTTTTGCGGAAATTGTCAGACGCTCAGAGCGCCGGCGGTTCAGCTGACGCTCGGAGTGCCGGAGAGGCCGTCTACGTCAGTGCCGGCAACGTGGAAGAGAATCGAGACTCCCTTCGTGTCTATTGACCGAACAGCCGGCTCTCGGATGCGTCGGCTCGCCTATTAGATGTCAGGCGTGCAGTCGGACGACTCGGCTGTTTGCCTGCGGGGCGGTTGGACAGATGTTTCTCAGTAGTAGTAGTAGTAGTAGTAGTTGTTGTTGTTGTTGTAGTAGTAGTAGTAGTAGTAGTGGTCCCCCCAAGGCTCTGGGGAGCCTGTGGGCGGGGGGGCTACTGCTGCCCTCAAACCGCGGGTGACAGTCACCCTTCCTTTTCTCGCGCCCTCATTGTTACGAGCACTCTTCCTTGCCCTGAAGGGGCGTCCTGGGATGGCAGCGGCCGCTGGCGGCGCTGCGGACGCAGGTGCGGGGGCTCGAGTGGCTGGGAGCAACGCCGATGCGGCTCGAGGCGAAGGCGGAGTGCTAGCAGCTGCGGGAGGCAGCGGAGGTGCTGGGGCCGCCCCGTGCGCCTCCGCGGCCGCTCCCGCGTCGGCTGGCGTGAACGCAGCCGACATCCCCGTGGACGGCAACACCGACGTCCACATGCGTGACAGCGAGGGCCAGCCAGCACAGAGGCGGCGCCGCATGACGGGCGGACGCATCACCCGTCGGTGCGTCAGCGCCCAAGCGGCCCGTGACAAGAAGGCTCACTGCACGCGCTGCATGGGAGGTTTCGAGGCTGGCGAGTAGCGCGTGGCAGGCGTCGTGACACCACCCGCGGGGCCCCAGGCGCACGCGGGCAGGAAGTGGTTCCACATGGCCTGCGTCGATGGCCCACTACCACCAGCTACGGCGATGGTGAGCTTTACTCAGCTCCCTGAGGGCGACAGGGATCGCCTCACGGCCGCCCTGTAGGCCCGAGGGGGCCCCATCCTGCCCCTGCTGGAGACAGTCGAAGGCCAGGCCCCCACCCCTCCCACCCAGGGAGATGGCGCGGCAGGGGGCACTGGGGCAGCCCCGAGGCCCCCTGCCGCCGCCGCGCCAGGAGCGCACGGCCCAGGCGCGCGGGGGACTCCTCTGGGGGCGGCCGAGGCAGCGGTGCCGACCACGGCAGACATCCTACAACCGCCACTCGACGTTCCTGCGGAAGCAGGCGAGAATGGCGGACTCGAGACAGGCGTCTACGACGACTACCTGGACAACCAGGTGACGAGCGAGGACGCGCACCACGAGGTGGGCTTCGTCAACCTGGATTGGTGGGACGCCATCGGGTGGGACCGCATCCTGCTCCAAGGGGCGCCCACCACAGCCATGATCCCCGACAGCATGGCGGCAGCCGTCAGCCACGTGAAGGTGCGGTTGTGCTTGGCAATTGAGCAAGCCCGTCAGGGCAACGACGCTCAGTCGTCGAGCACATTGACGAGGCTGTGGAAGGTGTTCCTCTCGCTGGACGGGCTGCTGTTTAGCGAAAATGCGACCCCGACCCCGACGACGCGACGGGAGCGCCTCCAGGAGCGCTTGCGGTGGATCCAGGACGGCCAGTGGGATGTCGCCTGGCTTCCCATGGAGGACCAGACGCGCACCACGGTCACCACGAAGGGCCGCGAGGATCACGTCGCAGCCCGTGTACGCCGTGTCACCGAGCTCGCACGAGCGGGAGAGATGTCTCGGGCGGCGGCGGCAGTGTGGCCCCAGGAGGACATGGCGGACGCAGCGGCGGTGGTGAGGAAGTTCAGCACCACCCAGCAGCCCGAGGCGCCTCGCCCAGGCGAGTGGCGCCCTCTCCCTGGCACTAGGGCCGCCCCGCGCGGGCCAGGGAGAGGGGCCGCAGGGGCGGGAGCCGACGTGGCGATGCCGCCAGCCGCAGCTCCCCACGAGCTCGACGGCGAAGCGGAACTCCACCGCCGCGTGGCCAACCACCTAAAACGTCAGTTTGGCCGTTGCCCCCGCCGTGGAGGGGCGGGGCCTGGAGGAGGACGCTACGAGCACTGGGCCCCTCTCAAGCACGACGAGGATGGGGCAGAGGCGGTGGCCAACACGCTGGCTCAACTGGCCATCGGGGACCTCCCCCCAGAGGCGCTAGCCGCCATGACGGCGGCGCGCCTCACAGGCATCCCCAAGGCAACCCCTGAGGATGCGCGAGTCCTGGGCTGTGGAAATGTCACCCGCCGCATGGTGGGCCGCAGTGCCGCCAAAGTCCACCACAAGGACATGCGGACGGCGGTGGGAGACCAGCAGTTCGGCCTTGCCAAGGACGGATGTGGTGCACTCCACCGACGCCTATGCACGATGGCCAACTCGAGCCCAGGCAAGTGGGTGGTGGCGGTGGACCTCGGGGATGCGTTCAGCAACATCCCCCGCGACCTGGTGAAGGAGGCCGTGCGCAGCAAGGTGCCTGCGCTGGCCCCGTTGGCGGAAGCCTGGCTCCCCGCCCGAACACGCCACGCGGCGGGGGGCGGGTCGCAACCCGCCCAGCTGGTCGACCAGATCCGCGGCCTCGACCAGGGCTGCCCGATGAGCCCAGGCTTCTACGCGGTCGGTACCGCGGATGCCCTCAGCATCGGCCGCATGGCTGTGCGCGCGGTGGACATGGAAGGGGACTGCTTAGCCTTCCTGGACGACACGTACTTCGTGGGCACCGCGGCCGCCGAGTTCCGCGGCTTGGATGCGTGGCGCGCCCGCATCGAAGCCCACGGGATGAAGCTCAAGATGTCCAAGACCCAGATATGGTCCCCCGACGCCCAAGCTGTCCTGCCGCCCGAGTTCGCAGAGTACGCCCAGCACCGCGCGCAGAAGCTCAAGGCGGTGGGGTCCACCCTGGCCTACACGAACCACGACGTGGACACCGACTGGAGGGACGTCCCACTCACGGACTTCGCCGTCCCAGAGGACCTCGATGAGGGAGGACACGGGCAGGCTGGCGGCGCCGGGGCCGCCCCGAGCGCCGCCGCGCCACCCCCCTGCGGCGAAGCCTTCCTCCAGAAGCAGGGCCGCTACTTCAAGGAGCTGCTGACGCTACGCAGACATGGGCTCTCTGCCTTCGACGCATTCCAGCCAATGCGGATCTGGTCGAGGGGCGCCTGCGTCCACATCCAGCGGGCGCTCCCGCTCACGGCGGCGTGGAGCCGCAGGGTGGATGACGGAGTGGTCGCCTTCGTCAACGCCTTGCTCGGGGTCACGGCGGCCCCCAGAGAGCAGATCTTCATGGAGGTCAGCGACGGAGGTCTGGGCTGTGGCAGCGCTGAGCAGCGCGGCCCAGCCGCCCTCCTGGCATCCTGGGAAGCTGGGATTCACGCGGCAGCCCAGGAGCCCCGAGAATCGACAACGATCGGCCTCTTTCGGAGGTGGCCAGGCCTTGGCCGTGCCCTCGCAGCAGCAGACGAGGAGCCGGGGCGGCTGGCTGGCGGCCGTCGCCCTCAGAGCGACCGCTGGCAGGGCCTTCTGGAGGGGCGGAAGGGAAAGGACCAGAAGACGTACACCCAGCACGTGCGGGACCACGTCACCAAGACGTTCACGGCCGCGCTGCCAGTAACGGCAGCGGCGGCGGTGCACAGTGCCTCGGGCAGCTCAGCGGGCGCCTGGTTGGATAATTTCGAGGGGGTCTCGCCCCTCGCCGACCACGCGTTCTGCATTGCTGCCAGAGGCGCATGCACCTGCCGCTGCTGCAGTCCGAGTGCACGTGCCTGAACCGACCAGCAGCGCCCACCCGCGCGATGGCGCAGCACGGCCCGACGCGCGGCCGCGCGGTGGACGTTTGGGGCGTTCATGCGCTCAACTGCCCCAGGGGAGGCGGCCCGACGCGACGCCACAATGCCATTCGAGACGCCGTGGCGCTCTGGCTGCGCGGGGTGGGCCATCATGCCCTGCTGGAGCAGGTCATCCCAGAGTGGTACACGGAGGAGCAAGGCGCGGCCACATTGGACGTGGTCTACCATCGAGGCATCCATGGTCGAGTTTGCCTCGACATCAGCTTGGTGGACGAGGTGGCAGTGGCCCAGACGGGGCGGCCGCGCCAGGCAGCCCTGCAGCGCAGAGAGAAAGTGAAGCACCGTAGGTACCAATTTTCGGGCCTGGTACCCTTTGTCCTAGATGTCAACGGCCGCTGGGGCGCAGAGGCGGAGACGTGGCTGCGCCGTGCCGTAGGGGAACTGGCTGAGGCCGAACGGCCCGCGGCTCGTGCAGCCCTGCGATCGGCAGTAGCCAACGCCCTGCAGGGACAAATTGCGGAGCAGGTCGCCCTGGCGACGGAGGACGCAGCGAGACTGGATGCAGGGGCCGCCCCGAGCGTCCAGTCTTGACTAGCTGTGGCCCCGCCCCACTTGCATGTGAGCACTGACCCTCCTATCCCCTTCCCCTTTCCCGCAGCCCTGAGTGGTCATAAAAAACTGTCACCTCTGCAGTGTGCAAAGTTTCGTTCAGTCTCCAGGTCGCGCACACAGCGCGCTTCTGTAGTGTCATGTTTGGTCTGCACGCCATGGTGTGTTGCCTCCTTGCTTTGCGCATGTTGTGGTCTCGACATGCCACATCTCTGATGCTCGTCATCTCTGGCATGAGGTGGTCCCGCAGCCCATCTGGGATGAGCCTTCATGCAACCAACAGCACCTGTCCAAGGCCGCTGGCTAAAGAGGCGCCAAGAGGCGTTGAAGATCGGGGCCTCCCCGCGGGTCCTGGGGCCGTCGGCTGCCCGCCGCCCACTTTGTCGCCCGCCCGCGACGTGGTTTCCTCGCCCCCCTCCCCCCTCTCCTGCCCGTCCAGGGCCCCGAACGGGGGTCAGGCCGTTTTCCGCCAACATAATGCACGGGTCCCACGCATCTGGAACCGCTGGCTTCAGCCCATCGTCTTCCTGCGTCACTTTTGTCCCGCCCTGGCAGTTGACCGCCCCATTTTGGTTCGGCGTACAGCCCCCCCCCTCCCCTCCCCCCCCCGTCAGCCGTTTGGCTCGTGAGCAACCGCCTCGCACATTCTCTCGAGCTGCACCTCTCGTGCCATTCACCCAACCAAGTGATGGCGCCCAAGTTCTCGAAGCCTGCGCCGATGCCGTGGCCCGCAAAGACGTACGCCGCGGGGGAGGCGCCGACCTCCAAAGCAAGGCCGATGCAGCGCCCTGTCCAGCAGGTAAGTTTGTCGGAGAGCGAAGGCGAGGAGTACGACATGGTGTCCGAGGCGGCGACCTTTCGGACGGCACCTACGGTGCACACGGGATCAGCTACCCCCGCTGAGGACGCCGATGGAGGCGGCGGTACGGGGGCCGCCCCCAGCGCCGCCGCCTCCGATGGCGCCTCGGCGATGCCTGCATCGGCGGTGGTGCCAGTGACATCAGCCGCCCTGGCGGCGGCAGCCACGTATGCCGATTTCACCACAGAGCAGCGGCGCGGGCTGGACGCGCTCACCCTCGCGCTCCACGCCCTTCAGCTGAGGGAGCATGCTGTGGGCGGCCGTGGCGGCCGTGGGGCGCGCAGCGAGGCAGACGGCGAGCGCGCCGTGGACGACGGGACCGCCAGCGAGGCCCCGAGTGCTGCGACCACGGGAGCCCTCAGCGGCCGTGGGGGCAAGCGCCACCGCCGACGCAGCAACAAGCCGTCTACGGCCAGGCCCCCCAGTCGAGCGACGGCACGCCAGCCGCGCTCGAAGACGTAGAGATGATGACGGAGAAGAACTACGCTGAGGAGGGCTACGTCCACTGCATGGGCGCATATTGGGCACCGCCGCACCGCCTGGGCTGGTGTCGGAGCTGCACGGCGCTGGACGACTGGAAGATTATGGCGGTGGAGTACGTGGACGAGCTCAGCTGTGCGGAGATGCGTCGCTATGCGATGGCCAAGGAGGACAACGAGAAATACCCCGAACTGAGGAGGGGCAAAGAGGGGCAGCTCAAGCTGTACATGTGCTCGAACTGCGTGGCGACGTCGGAGGGCATCTCCGAGCACGAGGCCGTGACGCGCGCTGCGCGCGCGAACAAGGGCCCAGGCTCCATCGACCATGCCGCCAAGCGGGTAGCGAAGTTCCGTGCGAGCTTTGACTACATCAAGGAGGGCATGGACGTCCTGGTGGGGTTCGCGCTCTCTGAGGAGGGCTTGCTTGCCCTGCGGAGGTCAACGGAAGGCGTGGGGGTGGGCATCGACCCCGAGAGCACAGGCGCCCCCCCAGCCACGGAAGAAGTGGCGAGGGAGGTGGGTCGCCCAATGGCGAGGGAGGCGGGGGTGGTGCCAGGGCCGCCCCGTGCGCCACCCCCGCCCCTCGAGGAAGAGCCTCCCAGTGATGAGGAGAACGACCCCCAGCCCGACGTGGACGCGGAGGACCAGGGGCCCCAGCTGACCGAGGCCCAGACCGTGAAGGAGGTAACGGACATCGAGCCCTTGCTGCGGCTTGGCCTATCCAAGAAGTCGCTGAAGCGCATGGCGCGGGCCTATGGCGTCCTCAAATTCGAGACCATGCGCGCCCACATGCTGGGCGGCCTGGGGGCCATCCTGGAGAAGAAGGAGGACATGGTGAGGGGCACCGAGGCGCAGGACGGAGTCCAGAAGTGGCTCGACGCGCTGGACGAGGAGGCGGAGGAGGATGTGGGAAGGCTGAAGAGGGGTGTCCTGGAAGCCTCGGGGATTGCAGACGCCCACCTGGGACACAAACGTGCCTGGAAGGAGGAGTGCCAGGGTAACACCGCGGCGCAGGAGGCCTACCGCCGCATGGGCGACTACACGGACCAGTTTTACCGTGACAAGGGCTCCACGTTCAACATGTACTACAAGTGCGCGGCCAACAAGACCTGGGATAATCCCAGGGGGTGCTGTTCGGTGATCCGATCGGATCGCTGGACACAGCTGCTCTCATGCGCCCAGGAGGCAGCGGGAGAGACGGGCCAGCGCTGGTACTGCCATTGCGGGGCGCGCTACTCGACCTCCTACGGAGTCTGCATCGAGCTCATAAAGGAGGAGGCGAAGCCGCCACGCGCGTACTACATGCACGCGGAGCATCCCGATGAGGACACCCGCGACCTGAAGGCCTTGCTGCGCTACGGCAAGCTCAAGAAGGAGGGGATCACAGTGCTGAGCGCGGTGGACCTTCTGCAGCACCTGCCCAAGGTAGAGCCGATGGCGGCTGGCACCGTCTTCAAGCGCTACGCTCCACACCGGGCACAATGGGAGGGCCACTATGTGCTGATGGAGGGGATCACCTGGGAGAGCTTGCCCACGTTCGAGTGGACCGACCTCTACGCGCAGGTCGCCTGGGGACTGAACGACCCCGAATGGGCGGGGCACAGCAAGAAGACGCGGACCAAAGCCAAGAGGGAGCGCCTGGAAATGGCGCACAGGGAATTGGCGCACTACGAGCGCCGCCACAACCTGAAAGTGGGCAGCCTCTCGGGCGGCGGGGGTGGCACAGGGGTCGCCCCGCGCGCCACCCCCGCTCGCAACGCCAGTGCCCCACCAGCGAGCGGGGCCCGCGGCAGCGAGGACCCGCCACCACCGCCAGCGGGAGCCCCGCCAGAGGCCGCGGCCATCATGGCCCCCCCGCCGCCGCCGCCGACGGCGCCCCCTGACGCGCCGCAGCCGCCGACCCACCCGCCACCGCAGACGGACGTGCTCCCGCAGCAGGCCCCAAGCGCTGCAGCCCTGAACGTGGCCCTCGGTGAAGACCTCGAGCGCCAGATCGTTGGG
>CAUYUJ010014154.1:137500-202500 GCA_963575745.1 Prorocentrum cordatum
GGGGTGCAAAACTACCCCAGGGGAAGGGGCCGGGACCTCTGGGGCCGCGGATTGAAAGTACCACATCGGAGGATGTCAGGGTATGGTAGGTTCGTGTCGTGTTGACCGGCGGCGACCCCGCCGCCAGCGTTCAAAGTTGGACGCCGCCAGCCACCAAGAACCCGTCGATGGTGAACGGTTTGAAATTTCGGAAACGGCCGGTCGTTCTTGAACGATCCCGCGGTGTCAGAAACCGATGCAGGGGCTGTCACGCCACAGACTTGCCGTCAACGTTCGGAGGTCCGGGCAGTTTTTTGGCATCGGCGCTGGGCGCGCGGCTGGGGCGCAGCGGGCTCTGGTGAGCAGTGGCGCGGCTCGGAGGGGCTGAGCCTGTGGCGCCGCGGAGGCAGGGGAGCCTGGACCCTCGGGCGCCGCGGGCAGAACGACTCGTAACTCGTGGCGGGCGGCATCTCTCGCAATGTGTTGCCCCTGGAGCGGCGGCCCGATTCGGGACGCCGCGGGGCTATCAGAGAACAGCTTGCAGGACGGAAGGCTGGCCCTGGGGATGGGGCCCATACCTCCAGGGGCCAAAGTCGTTCAAACAAGAAAATCTGCTGTCGGGCGTGGAGAGGGGAACGAGGAGGGGGACAAGAGGGACGAGGGATTTGGTTGGTTTCTGTTTTTGGCGGGGCATCCAGGAAGCGCCCTCGCTGCAATGGCTGGCTCCGCCTCAGAAGCCTTCTTCCTCCTCCGTTCTGCTGCATCCTCCTCATCATCGTCCTGCGTCCTCCTTCCTGAACCTGAACCTACATCCTCCTCCCTTATCCTCTCTCCTCCTCCCTTTCCCTCTTTCTCCTTTCTCCTCTTCCTCCTCCCTTTCCCCTATTCCCCCTCTTCTTCCTCCTTTCCGTAATCAGCCATTTGTGTTCAATGTTTGGGGCAACCCATGTCAATTTAAGGGGTTTTACACGACATCGATGGTTGCAGTGGCGTTTGCCCAGAGCTTGCCAGAGAAGACAGGCATTAGTTGGCCCAAGCGCGTAGCGAACCGTAATTTGGCATGTCCCTCGGCGCTGCCATATCTGTCTAGAAGCACACGTCAAGAGATTTGCATAATCCTCACAAGAACCAGCACGCATGGTGAGTTCGAATGGCCGTGTAAAGAGCCTGCGCGGCATATCCAGTTGGACGGACCTTGCAAAATTCTGGATACCGCATTGTTTCTGTAGGTGGGACGAGGATGCGCGTTCACTGGTTGGACGAGCATGCATTTCTCAGGCGATTTCCAAGCGCACAGTCTTGCGACGTCAATCTTACAGGCAGAGCAATCATGCAAACCATTTGATATAATTTACAACGCGTTCCCAGAATATTGCCCAGCATTGCAGTAATTACCAGCCTTGGCCGATGAATGGTCACGGAACCAACCCAAGCCGATTGTAAGTAGATTATTCGGGACGTTTCGCATCGCAAGTTGCTCGTGGGTTGGAATTGTGGGAGTCAAACATCTACAAGTTTAGCCACGATGAGCTGGAACACATGAGGAGGATCGAGTTCAAGCTTGCAGATCCATTGCTCGACGCTCGACGAGTTGATGCCTGGCACTTTGACCCCTGATGTCTACAGAAAGGAACAATGTTCCAGCCGACAAGACGTACTTCAACATGTATGTCCATAAGTTGGTAGCCCTGGTTGTTGTGGGCCCACCTCCATCCGCAGATTCTTCCAGAGTTGGGCATCAGGACGGCAATCCAGGCAACAGCTTACGATTGTGGAGCCTGAAGCACGGGAGCCGTTCAGAAATCATTCAGCACACGTATCGAAGACGCATACGGCGAATCAACGCCGACCCATGCGTTCTGGAAACGGCTGCGTGGTTAAATGTCCAGCGACGGTGCGGACATGCTAACGGACAGCGGTTTGGGCAACAATTGGGGGAATGTTGGGGAGTGTCCCATTACGGTCATCTTGATCTTTGGAGGCTTTGGCCATTTGGGCTTTTATGTGGGGGGGGGGGGGCTCGTGGGGCTATATTTGACCACCCTGGGCCTCTCTTGAGCCGTCTGAGGGTGCTCTCGGGCCGCCTGGCCCCATCGATGACCGCCTTGGGTGCCTATCTGGACCGTTTGGAGGGTTTGTTGGGGCTTTTGAGGTGCGGGCGGATCGTCCTGTCATCTTCCCCCCCCCCTCTGCAGCAGGGAGGGAGGGGGACGGGGGAGGGATGGAGAGAGGAAGGAGGGGAGGAAGGAGGAAGGAAAAGGAGGCTTCGAGGGCTTTATATCCTTCCACTTCAAATGATGATGCGCATGGCATTATGTAACCTCTCTGGAACCAGGAACAATCAAGGATGATTCGACCAAGAACGAGCGGAGTTGGAATTGAAATGTCCAACTGCTTGCGGCAAGGCCCGCCACCGTGCCAGCCCAGAGTGGCGATTGATCGCAGGCGCGGGAGCCGTGAAGATGATGTTGATTGTGGTGATGATGATGATGATGATGATGATGATGAAGATGATGATGATGATGATGATGATGATGATGATGATGATGATGATGATGATGATGATGATGATGATGATGATGATGATGATGATGATGGTGGTGGTGGTGGTGGTGGTAATGATGGTGGTAGTGATATTGATGTTGCTCTTGATGATGGGGAGGTGAATGAAGATGAGGATGAGGATGAGGATGCGGATGGTGGTCGTGGCGATGATGAGGAGGAGAAGGAGGAGGAGGAGCAGGAGCAGGAGGAGGAGGAGGAGGAGGAGGAGGAAGAGGAAGGCCGTCATGTGACACAGTTCGTCTTCACTATTCGGGGAGCTCTCACGGAACGTGTTTGGGCCGTCTTGGGCTGTCTTGACCTCCTGTGGGGCAGTCTTCGGGGTCCTTTGGGGCCCACGTAAGCCGTCTTGGGGCTTTCTGTGGCACTGTTGGGTCCCTCTTGGCCGTATGGTGGCTGTCTAGGGGCCGTCGTGGGCCGTCTTAGGCAGTCGAAAAGGCTTTCTAAGGCAGTCGTGGGTCCAACGGGAGGCCTTCGTGGGCCGTAGTGGGGCAGTCTTTGATGCCTCTGGGGCCATCGTGGGTCCTCTTGGGACCCCCTTGGGGGGCCTCTTGAGCTGTCTTGGGGCCATGATGTAAGCTTCTTCGACGGAAGCCCGAAAAAACGAGAATGCAAAACTCATTTCCAAAACGAACGGGGGTACTAATTTAGGTTTCTTCGGGCCTTGTTGGAGGTCCTTATGTGGCCCTTCTGGGGCCCTCTGGGAGGCATCTTGGGCCGTCTTGGGGCCATATTGGGCCGCCTTGGGGTCATCTTGGGCAGTCTTCGGAGCGTCTTGGGCCATTTTGGCATCCTGGGTTGCCTGCATGGCCCGGCTTGGAAGCTCGGGACGCGGATCCATTGTTCCCCAATCAGCGCTTGCACTGGAGGCGTCCTAGCGGATCTTGAAGGATTTGGCGAAATTGGGCTGCCGAATTCTGTAGGCGGCCGGGCTCCCGGGTTCCATGTTCCAGGTTCCAGGTTCCCGGGCGAGCTCACAATCGATCTCACAATCGGTACCACTATACATATATATATATGTATATATATACATATATATAGATATATGTATTAGATCGCACCGGTTTCATTATCGATTTTACTAAATCGGCTTCACTATCGGTCTCACGATCGACTTTGTTATCGTCCTACCTATCGACACCGCGAGATATCTCACGATCGTTATCACAGCTGGTATCAATATCCATATCACGAATTTTCAAAACCATCTACTGGGGTTTTCCCTGGTGTTACGTGTTACAAGGACCGCGGCTTCGGGAAAGGGGTGCGTGGCATGCAGGTAATGCTGGTAGTGATGGTTTCATAATTTCCCAAACAGCGCTTGCACTTACAATTCCTTATTCCCCTAGCAGCGCTTGCACTTAGGATTCGCACATGTGTTTTAAAGAAGTAGGCCTGAGTGTCTGTCTGGGGAATCCGTGCTCGCCGTCGCCGCCTCTTCGCCGCCCGTCCCGTCGTGTGGGCCTGGATGTCGGTCTGACGGTTCCGTCCGTGCTCGCCGTCGCCGCCCCGTCGCCGCCCGTCGTCTGGGTTTGGGTGGCGGTTTGGCGGTTCCGTGCCGCTTCGTCGCCGCCACTGCCAAGATTTGTTTTAGAAGTAATTCGGTCCCATCATCACCCCGAAGCCAAGAGCATTGGTACACCTTTACGGATGTGCAGTTTCGGTTTTGCCCCATCGTTCGTTCGAAATACGAACTCCCACTACCCCAGCAAAGCCGGGTTCGATCCCCCCTTTCCGCCCCACCATATCGTGCCAAAAACATACGCGCGCACTCGTTCATCCAAAATCATCAGTCCAAGAACTCGATGCCAAAAAAAATGTGACGAAGCGTACGCGTGCGCGTCTTCGCCGCGATCAGTATCGGCGCCGTCATTGGCCTTGCCGTTGTCATCACCATCGCCGTCACAAGCATCGCTACGATCATCATCGCGCGTGCCTTTGTCGACGTCGCCACGATACCGCTCCCGTTCGAGTCGCCGACTCGCACTGACGTGCCCACGCGTCATCGCGGCTTGCGAGGCACGTTCGCAAATGCCCAGCGGTCAGCGCCACCGCGGCCGCGTCGGTCGCGCCAAACTAACGGGCCGCTCTGCGCGCAAGCCTGCGCGCGCTAGCGCGGCCGCAGCGATGCGCCAACCAGCGCCAAGCAGCAATCGCAATCGCCACCACATGGGTTTTGCAAACTAAGTTGCGGGTGGGCTGGTGGGATGATGTCGCGAGGGGTGTGAAGAATTTCAAGGCCGGCAAGGCCACTTGTACCGCATAGACTGCACCAATAAGGTTCTTCTTTCCGAATTGGAAAGAGTCCACCACCTTCCTGAGGGCAGACTTAATGGCACCCCCGGGGGATATGCAAATTACACACTGTCCTGCCCCATCGTTCATTCGAAATGTCAAATCCGATGATCCGGGCACCCGACCCCCCTTTTAGTTGCCAAAAAGCATGTTGCGCGCACATTCGCTTGTCAAAAATCCGGAATGCACAAGAACCTCCCGCCTTCAAAACAGGACGACATGAACACGCGCGCGCGTCGTCGCGCGCGCGCCGAATTACACCAAAAAACCGCAGGTGCCGCAAGGATTTCATCATCGAGTGCCCCGGAAAAAAGGAGCAATTTGACGTGTCCAAAAAAAGTTCTGCGCGCGCTCTTTCGACTTCGAAGAATGTTCATCCATTTCAACCAAATGTGTGTCCACCGCGCGCATGTCGAAACCATCTAGGCGCCCTTGCGCGCGTGCTGAGGGGCCCCGTCAAACAGCGCCGCGCGGGCCACCCGCGCCCGCCGGCCGCGCGCGCACGTCGAAATCGCCCCCGCAACCTTCATCATCAACACGCGGGCGCCACCCTGTCATTGGCGCGATCAGCATCAGCGCCGGCAGCGGCCTTGCCGTCGCGATCGTCGTCGCCGCCACAAGCATCGCTACAAACGCCATCGCGTGTGCCGTTCTCGACGTCGCCACGACGCCGCGCCAGTCCGAGTCACCGACTCGCACTGAAGTGCCCGCACTTCAGCGCAGCCTGCGAAACGCGCCGGGAAGAGCCCAGTGGTCAGCGCCACCGCGGCCGCGTCGGTCGCGACAGTCAAGCCGACCACCCCGCGCGCGAGCCCGCGCGCGCGGGCGCGGCCGCAGCGACGCGCCAGCCAGCGCCGAGCAGTCACTGCAATCGCCGCCGCGCGGGTCTGGCCAGGCAAGTCGCGGGCGGGCGGGCGGGATCGTTGCGCGAGCAGTCGAGTTAACAGAACATTGCGAACGGAGAGTTATCGCACTTCATAGGTTCTTTTTTCTAATTCTAAGAAGAATTTAGGACCCGCCCCCCCCTGCGCGGTTTCGAGCCCCCTCGGGGGTAGCGCGCTGCGCGCGTGACCTGCACCGCCGTTCATCTTCATTTTGAATTCGCGTTATCCCGGACTCGCCGGCGTCGCGCCCCCTTCATCCTTGACGGATTTCGCAACGCGCGCACGCCGGTGCATCAATGGCCACCCCTATTGCTCCATCGCAGAAAATGACGCGCGGCCCACGCGCGCGCGGCGCCGCGCGCGCACGCCGAAGCCCATCAAAATGGCCAAGAATTTCAAGGTCGAGCCCCCCGGAAACATCGGGAACACGATTGAAAATAATAGCGGTGGCACAGAATTCATTCTTCAGAAAGCACGCGCGCATTCTTGCAATGCATTATGAAAACAACTGGCTTTTTCAACGTGTTCACCCGCGCGACCAAGCAAGCCTCTCGCGCGCGAACGTCGAAATCGTTCGAACGCTTCTGCGCGGGGCGGGGGGGGGCGCGGCAGGGCAGGGGGGGGGCGCGATTCTTTTCAAGAATTACAAGTCAGACCACTCGCCCCCGTCGGCCGCTCGCGCACGTCGGAATCCTTCCAAAACTTTCCTCGCCGACGCGCGGGCGCCATCGTCGCCGTCGGCGCATCGAGGCCGGCATTGGCCCTGCCGCCGCCATCGCCGCCGTCGTTGCCAGCATCGCCAGCGCCCCATCGCGTCTGCCGTTGCCGACGTCGCCACGACGCCGCGCCCCTCCGAGTCGCCGACTCGCACTGACGCGCCCGCGCGTCAGCGCGGCCTGCTGCGCGCGCTGAGAATCACCCTGCGGTCAGCGCCGCCGCGTCCGCGTCGGCCGCGCCGCGCTGGCCGGCCGCTGCGCGCAGGGCCCACGCGCGGTGGCGCGGCCGTAGCGACGCGCCAGCCAGCGCCAAGCTGCCAACGCCAACGCCGCCGCATTGTCTTTGCACGCCAAGTTGCGGGCGGGCGGGCGGGAAGATTGCGCGGGCAGTGGAGTTCGCCGACTCCGCGCGAGAAGAGATTAATTTGACCGCATAGATTCTGCGCGCCGAAATAAAAGAGATTGCACCACCCTCCCGAGGGCTGACTAAACCGCCCACCCCGGGGATGTGCAACTTCCATGTGAGTCTGCCCCATCGTTTATCGGAAACAGCACGCGCGGCCCCGGCCCAGCCGGCATCGACCCACCCCCCGATTCTTTACAGAGAACACTACGCGCGCACAGTCGCTCATCAAGTCGCCCATTGCCAAGGACCTTCGCCAGCCAAAAAAAGTACATTGGTAACTCGGCTGTCCGAGGAGAACGCGCGCGCGGTCATTCGAATCCCCAAGGAAACCACGCGCCCCCACCCAGCGCCCCGCGAAATTCAATCAAACGCGCGCTTCGCGCGCGCGCGCGACGACGCCATTCGAGCGCCAGCGCGCGCGCCCGCGCTGGGGCGGGGCACAACCCCTGTCAAATAATACGACGCGGGCCACTCGCGCCCGTCCGCCGCGCGCGCATCGAGATCCTTTTCGCGCCTTTCATCGCCGACACGCGGACGCCATGATCGGCGCCGTCATTGGCCTCGCCGTCGCCATCGCCATCGTCGTCACAACCATCGCCACAATCATCGTCGCGCCTGCCGGCTGTCGACAACGCCGGGAGACCGCGCCCGCGCGAGCCACCGACTCGCATTGAAGCGCGCCCTTGCGTCGGCGCAGCCCGCGGGACGCGCCGCGCTGCCCCCGGTGGTCAGCGCCGCCGCGGCCGCGCCGGTCGCGCCAAACAGGCCAGCCTCCGCGCGCGCGAGCTCGCGCGCGCAGGCGCGGCCGGAGCGGCGCAACAGCCAGCCCCACGCAGCCATCGCAGTCGCCGCCGCATGGGCCGAGCAAACCAACTCGCAGGCGGACGGGCGGGGCGACTGCGCGAGCAGTGGCGTTGATATTTTACGGCGGAAAAACTTATTTCACACCGCGTCGGTTCTTTTTTTCCCAGACGGCGCTTGGACACCCCCCCCCCGCACCCCGCACCCCGCAAATGGCGGCGCGCTCTCCCGAGCGGCAACTCAATATTGATTCCATCGCCCATCCGGAACATGAGTTCACATCGCCCCCGGCCCCCCCATCGCCCCCAACCCCACCACTCGTTTGCCAACGAGCATGAATTCTCGAGGGCCCCGCGCAGAAAACGCGGCGACGCGCGCGTCGTCGCGCGCGCACGCCAGAATCTTTCAAGAACATGAGATCGAGTGCCCCGAAAACAGTTTAAAACGGTCGTTGACCGTCTAGTTTGTTGAAGCGCGCGTATGCGTATATAAGCAGATTCAAACGTGTATGTCTCTCTCTTTTTGTCTCTCTCTCTCTCTCTCTCTCTCCCTTTTTTTTTCTCTCTCTCTCTCTCTCTCTCTCTCTCTCTCTCTCTCTTTCTTTCCCGCTCTAGTCTCGGCTCGAGAGTGCCCTGCACTCAGACCGCAGCCGCGACGCGAAGCGCCCCGCCTCGGAGCCAGTCTCCCAGGCCTCGCGAGACCGGAGGGGTCCCAGCAGGACCCTACTGATTCGCGTCACCTCTTCCCTCCCACCAGAGCGCCCGCCGCAATGGCCCCCGCCAAGCCGGAGCGCCGTCGCTCTTCCAAGCAGCCGCCGAGCTCACGTCCTGCAGCTGAAGGATCCCTCCTCCAACGCAAACAGGACTGCATTGCAGCCTTCAAGCAAGCGGGGTCTGACCGCCCCACAGCCGCATACAACGGGCTCGCCGAGCTGAACGCGGACGAGCTGCAGGCCACGTACGACATGCACAAGACCAACACCAAGAAGCTCGGCAGTGCCTTGATTCGCATGTGTGCCGCCAACCAGATCAGCTACACGCTGGATCACCACCAGCGCAGCAAGCCTAAGCGCAATGGTGGTGACACATCCTATCCACCAGCTGCGTCCGCACGTCTTCAGGCTGCGGACGCCAAATTTATTGCCTTGGACCCGGCCTTCTGGAAGGTCCCAGTCCTGGCCGAACCCACATCACTCGACGACGGCAAGACGTACAAGCCCAGCATCAGCCTCCACGACTACGAGAGTGGCGAGCGGCTGCTGCAGCACCATCTCGAGCAGGGTAAGCGTACCACGGGTCAGCTCGCGATCGCTGTCATGGGCCCAAAAAACGACAACTACGTCGGCACCGAGCTCGCCGTCCCCGTGCTGAAGCGCCACCCCAAGGCGCCCAATGTGGTTCACACGCACGTCCCCGTGACCGTGTACCAGCTGGGCACCAAGGAAGTCGCCTGCACGGAAAAAGTAGCCGTCGCCACCATTGATCCTGCCGACCACGTATGCTGGATTCGGGTGACCATACATGAAACCGAAGCCATCGCCGCAGTCCCCTCCATGCATCAGGCCTTCGAGGATCAGTTTTCGGGAGGCGCCCCCGTGAACGGTGGTCCACGCGCCAAGGGTCCTTTCCGAGGGGATTCCGCTCCACAGGACAAGGCGCGCCAAAACCAAAAGCACAGGGAGTCTAAGAAAGACGCTCGCCGCCAGGAGCTCGACAGTCAGCTGCAGGACACCTTCAAGGCCCTTTTCCACGGCAACTTTAAAGCCGTCACTATCCTCGAACCCTGCAAAAGTCTAGGCAGGTACGGATCTGGCGTCGGAAAAAGGTCCCTGGCTGCCACTTTCGGCGTCAGTCTTCAAGCAGTTGACAAGGTCTTGGCGGGTTCGGGGCAACTCGGCGCCACCTACGACCTCAGCAACGTAGGTGCGGACGAGCCCACGGCAGACAAGTACCAGACCGTGTGGTTCCCCGAGGACCAGCCCATCACGATGGCAGAGGCGTTCCAGAAGTCGGTGGACTTCAAAGCCCTAGGAGTCGTCAGGCACGGCAAGTCAGGCTTATTGGGGATCCGTGTTGCACGTGGGTCAGACGCCGCCAAGGCCGCTGCCGTCAGCATCCGTGGCTGCGAAGCCACTCTCGCCAAGACGCGATACCGCATCACGGGCATTGCGGCACGCCATGCCACGCTGACTCAGCTTGCCAAGACTCTCACGGGCCCGTCCGTCAAATGGGACTGTGAGGTCTACCACACCGCCTGGGACCCAGCCACTTCGGCGCAGTTTGCCTTAGTGCGCGCTCATCGTCCCCCACCCACATATACGGTACAGGTCGCAGGGTGCCCCATCCCGTGGAGCATCACCGAGGCCCCGTTGGCTGAGGTCGTGCCGAAGAGGGACAACGTTACCATTGTCACCCCTACCACTATCACAGAGCCTGTGACGCCGCCCGCCCGTGGTGGCGGCTTCAGCCCCGCCACGGGCACACTCCTAACCAAAGCGGCCCAGAGCCCCTACCTCCACGACCTCATGACTGCCACGCCCAAAGGCAAGGGCGTCGCACCGCTCCCGATCCCCAAGGAGGAGCCTTTAGCCAAGCGCCACCGATCCTCCAGCGGGAAACGCGACGCCACGCCGCACGCAAGATCACACGGCGCTCCAGGCCGCAGCTCCTCTGCACCCCCGCACGGCACGGATGGAGCTGCCGAGCAGACGGCCGTCCAAGGACCAGGTGGGGACGGGCATGACCCGCAACCTGGCACGGGGGCGGCCGAAGGTGGGGGCCACACGGAAGGGCACGTTGACGCAGCCGCCGAGGTACCAGGCGACGTCGAGATCCTCTCATCAGAGGATGAATTCAGTGTGGCATCGCGCGAACCGAACACCCTCGGCGAACGCTTCGCTACGGCCCCATAAACTGTCAGATGCCGCTACGACCCGCATCCAACACATGGAACAACAGCACGAGCTGCTTGCCAACACGGTGGACAACATGCAGGTCCAGCTTGCGGGCGTTCTCTCATCCCAGGCCACACTCACGGAGCACGTTACAGGCTTGGAACGAGGGCTTGCCACCGTCGTCACTCAGCAACAGACGGCAACTACCGAAGCTGCTGCACTGCGCGGCGACATCCAGGCCCTCCTCGGGCACCTCACGGGGGGTACCATCCACCTGCCCCAGGTGGCCACCCTCGATACCAAAAAGGAGGAAGCTGCACCAGTTGCCGATCCCGTGGCTGTCTGCGGGTGGATCGACCAGCCAGGCCAGGTCACCCCAGGGACGGGGCCCCCAGGGGCTGACAAAGGCAAAGACAAAGGGCGGGCCACACAGGAACCCTATTGAAGGTGCCTCAGAGGGCCCGCCTCAGCCCTCCGAGGAAGCGCCTTCAGAGGCATCCCTTCTCACTTCTCGTCGTACCTCCTCCTTGCTATATCATGTCATTTTTGGCAGCAGCACGAGCAAGCTACCTGGTGTAGGGACACCTGTCATCTTGCTGTGGGTGTGTTTGTTGCAATGTACATGAGCATGCAGGGGTACCTAAAGATGCGTGCCGACATGCAGCTTTTGGCTCATCGCTCGCGCCGCCTGCCAGGCCTCGCCATCATGTGGCGCTTTGCTTTCAGCCTGGCCCTCCCCTCGCTCGCTGGAGCACACCCGTCTTCAGGCGGTGCGCCCCAGCATGGAGGTGGGTTTCTTCTGCAGCACGTCGAACGTGCGTCCCTTTTCTACCTCTACGATGACAGCATCTACAAGTACGATCACTGCACCATCTTGGACCCGATCGTCAACGGCACCGCTGCCGCGAGTCCGTGCAGTATTGGCCAGGCACACAGTGGCGGCTTCAGCCCCGCTGCTGTGCCCCGCTATTGCCCTACGGGTCCCACCACTCCCATGCGAGATAGGGGCGAACCCGAGGAAGACCCTGCTTTCTGGCACCTGATGATGATCCGCGCCCGGCTCATACCGTGTGCTGCGGCGTGGGCACCAGGTGAGGATAACCAGGACATGTTCTGGGCATGGCTCGAGGACTGCGTCCCGTACATCCTGGCGACGCTCCATCTGCCACAGTACGATCACCTCTTCCTTGAGGCGTCCGAGGACACCACCGACGCCCTGCGTCATCGCACCGCGGTCGACATGTGCGAGGACATCTGGCACAGAGCGGGCCCCGACAGGCAGCGCATCAACCGCAACCTCACTCGGATCCAGAGCAGCCGCGAGTACGCCACCCGCTATTTCGGCCTCCTTCTGGAGTACCAGGGCGCTCGTGCCACGCTCGTTGGCCCTGAGGCTTTCATGGCACCTTTGCCGCCATACCTCTCACGGGCCCATGCTCTGCTGCCAAGAGGTCTCCCTCCACCCGACCATGACGCCATGGCGTACCTCGCTGATGTTATCCTGCACCAACCGCCAGACATGCTGCCGCTCGTCGAGGCGGAGCTCGCTGCGGCGCCGACGGACGGCACCGATCAGGCCGCAGAAGATCCCGTATCATGGCTGCTCCAGCACATCGCGGCCAGCGATATCGGCAATACATCCATGGACTCGTTCCACGCGTCGGAGGATAGCCAGGACGACATCGATATCCAGGATCGAGACGGCACGATACCATCAGGCGACTCGGCTCAGCGTGACCGCGACAGTGAGCCTCACTCTGGGCTCGCCCCGTGGCAACGCAGTGCGCCCCACACCTCAGATCAGGCCGACCCTTCTGCGCGGCCTAACGACGCTGAAGGCGTCACTGCCGCTGATGTGACTAGCCATTCCACTGCTTCGCCAGCTCATGCCAGGCCGTGCAGTGGCGGCTTCAGCCCCGCTGCACCACTGGCTAGACCTGGACATCCCCAGACCGCAGGAGGTGACAACGTGACTGACTCCAACCCCAGTGCCATCGACCACTGGCAGGCCGACATCGACAACGACCCCATCGATGATGAACACCCAGATGCCAGCGGTCCCCACGAGCCCCAGCACAGCTCAGCGGCATCACGACATTGTGGCTGCCTCATCTGCCTCCTGGTGGCCACGTACGCCATCGCGATAGCAATGCCGTACAAGGACCAGATCGATGGATACTTGCCGACCCCGAGCCGAGACCCCAGCTACCGACAACGACGACGACGCCAAGCGACCGCACCAGGCCCATCGGTGTCCACTATATTCCGACGCAAAACGACATACTATGTCACGTCCACATTGAGGGCCACTCTCAAATGGACCAGCGACAAACTCAGAGATGGTGTCTCGGGCGGAGCCACTGCAGTCGGGAGCGGCTTCGGGGGCGTCCTTAAATGGGCCAGCGGCAAGCTAGGGGCCATAGCCACGGGTGGAGTTGTGTGTGGTCTTCTACTCGTCGGTGCCAAACTCCTTGCCCAGGGAGCTGTCGGACACGTAGGCGCCCGCATATGTGCGCGGGCCCTGGACTCATCCACTGCCCACTGGTGCCTCCGCTGTTGCCAACCGAGCAGGAAGCCGAAGGACGAGGCCACACACAAAATGCCGTGCACGCTCGCCGACGAACACGACGACCAGCAGGTGCACGCACTCCGACATCCGCTGCTACAGGAACACTACGCCGCAGCTGTTGCCGCCGCAGTCGCCGACGTCACCACCGCCACCACCGCCGCCATCGCTGAAGTCACAGCCGCCGTATCGCGAGCCTCGTCTGTCACACCAAGATCGACCAGCCCGACGCCACGAGACGGCTCCAAGAACGGCACGACATTCGGTAACCTACCGACCAACGAGGATGCCACAGCACACGGCAGCGACACCGAGCCAAGGGAAACGAGAGAACGCACCCATGGCAGCCCGTGGTCCATCTTCCGACATGCTGACGCTCGTGGTTCCTCCCCCGACGCGGACACCCAACCACCACGACGGCGAGCACGCTATGCATCACCTGACAGGCCCCAGGCGCCTTCAGGCCCTGGTACGCCTTACACTGCCCTCAAGCCACCGACACGCAACTCACGCAACACCATCCAGCGTGACCCAGCGGTCCCCGAGCCGCCGAAGAGCATACTTAACGCCCTGTACCAAAACGGCTTCGCGCTAGGGAACAGTGGCGTGTCCACTGAGGACATCAAAGACGCTCTACGACTCCACGACCACCCTCGATTCACTCACGACCCAACACTCCAAGTGCTGGGGCCGTGGACGGACATCATGCAGAGGCCACCGAACCGCCTCACTTGGGTGCTGGAAGACTCGGGCGGCAACTCGGGCGAGACAATTTTCCCATACCTCACGTGGGACCTCCGTCAACCCACCACCGACGCGCCCACTGTTTTCTGGCATGGGACCCGCGGCGACCTTGCGGCCCGTCTTGCTGCCTGTGGAGGGCACCTCTTGCCAGGCCCCCGCCGTGAAACGAAGGGTCGAACTGGCACCAACGTTGGCCGCACGTACGTGAGCGTGCACCCTTCGCTGGCCGCGTGGTACGCGATACCGCCCCACCCGCCCTACAGTCTCGAAGACGACACCCTCGCGTGGGGACCCATCGCACTCTGGATGTGCGAAGCCACCCAACCACCGCGCGGGGAAAACAGGCACAACTACGTGAAAGGGGAGGCTCACGGAGCGCGCCTCATTTACCCTCGGGTCCTGAGCCTCCTCATCCGCATGGACTGGTGTGCCCCCACAGAAGCTGCTTCCAGGTGCCGTGCCCTTCCACACGCCTATGGCATGGGTGACTGCGCGCACGCCCTCCACATTGCTGGCTACGATCATCCAGATCTCCGTGAGGCGGCTGAAGCTCACGACCAGGAAGCTAGCACCAGGCGCAGATCAACCATCGCGGCAGCATGGCCACCACCGCAGGCGCTATACTCGCCAGAAGCGGCGCGAGCATGGGCCAAACAGCACTACGACACGGAAGCAGCCACCAGGGACGACCCTAATCAGCCTCGACCACGCGTCTCGCTCCACATACTCCAGCTGGACCCGAAACCACTCATCGACCTGGTGTACACGGGCTTGCAAGCTGTCCCCGTGCGGGGGCACCCTGACGCACACGGGTCGCGCCCCAGCGGCTCCAGCCCTGGGGCCGCGTCGGACCCACCACGCACGCACAAGTCAGGCACAGCCTTAGCCCACAGTCCAGACCCCTCATCGACGTCATCTGGAGTCGACGAACGCCGTACGCCATCCCTCATCAGCGCGGCCGCCGCCCTCGCCCGAGGCCGCGCCCGTGCGCGACGATCTGCCTCTCGCTCGTCACGACAGAGCGACGGGAACTCCACCTCCGACAACAGCGGCATCGAGACGTGGGAGCACATTGTGACGGAGGAGGAGCCGACTGCCTACCACGTCCTCGCCTACCACGTGCGTGATGTGCGGTCCCGTGTCAACGCCCCTGGCATCGAGGTCTGGCTCGACCCTGGTGATCACCACGATGGCGCCTACTTACCGTGGGGGACGACAGTCATGGGCTACCGCGTCATTGACCCTACGGTGGACGGGCGTGACGGCTGGGTCATCCTCCATCATGATCACGGCGACACCACTACTAAGCTCTGGGCACCGACCCAAGTCCACGTTAAGGGGGACGACTCCTGGCGCACCGTCATGGTACCAGCGGATATGGGGCCCCAGTGGATCAGGTGCCATGCCGAGGACGCACGCCTCCCCGCCGAGGTAGTCCGCACTACAGGCCAATCCTGGTTTGCTGACGTCTGGCCCTTGTGGGATCGCCCGAGACCCCACCCAGACGACCCAGGCACAAACGAGCATGCGCTACCGCCTTTACCAGGACGCTGGTCTTGCCTACAGTGTCGATTCCAATGCTGCCAATATTGCGCGGCTCGCCGCAACACACAGCTTGGCACCTCGGGCCAACCAACGTGCCCAGACTGCGGCCGCAGCGGACTGCGTACACTTATGGACTGGTCCACGGACTACTCGTGCAACAGTTGGACGTGTGCATACAGCACCAATAAGAGGGACTCCGACACATGCTGCCTGTCCAGCAGGTGTCCCCACCCCCCCAGGCCACACAACCAGCTCGACGTCCGTGCCACAGGGATGCCGCCGCACATCCTTGCCCGCCAATTCGGCAACGCGCCAGCCCTCCACGACCTCAAGGAACCCCCCCGAGCGCCTTCAGGCCCCGGGGGAGAACCTCCACAACCAGGGCAAGCAGGCTACCAGGGCCAATGGTACCTCCCACCACAGCCGCGGCGCGTCCCCAGGCAGGGATTGCCTGACGGCACAACGCGGCCACCTGGATTCACAGGAACGGGGATGCCCGAAGAACCTTCCCCCGACCAACCGCTTTGGAGGGAAGGCTATGTGCTCTTCAGCCCCCATCAGGCCCTCAAGGAGGAACTCACCTTCAACAAGACGGTCCGCCGACCCTTCTCCCTAGCCATTACCAACATGTACAGGGATCGTGTCACGGTCAGGACCGTCTGCGAGTTGATCGCCGAGCGCACCCACATGACCCGCACCCGCTGGCGAGATGTGGTACTGTACTGGGACGCCGAGGGTGGTCCTGGGCCTCAAGCTCTCGACTACGATATGCGACTCTGTGACGCCATGGTGAGCCGTGCCACGACCGAAGCTGAGCTAAACCACGACCGCAGCAACCGTGGTAGTTTCTGCCTCTATGGACCAGCGCACCAGCGGGCCATCAACATTACGGCGATCTCAGAGCCGCAGAACATCGACTACACGGAGCATGTGCGACGATACTCACCCGTAGGGGGGACCTACCCTGACCACGCCTTCGAGCACGTCTATCGGGGCTGGCAGCGGCCCGACGTGCCCACCATCCTCCCCGACACCCGTCCCCTCTCGAGAGCCGACTGGCAGCGTCACCAACAGCACCAGCAGCGCATCCAGCAGCGGGACCAACGTGACGCAGGACAGCAGGGCACACCACGCTACCGCTCCCCTGCGCGAGTCCCGACAGGCGGTAACACGGCCTACGACGGGGTTGCCGCCTACCACCGTGGTCCCATAGGTGCCATGCCTGCGGCTGCTGGAGCAGCCGCCTCCAGCTACGGCCAAGCCCCCAACGCCAGGGTTCACCCAGCGGCCATCGGCTACTCGCGTGCACCCCTACATGCCCTAAGGGCCACCTCGCCAGTGCCAGGGTCCACGCGCGCCTGGGGCCTTTACTCAGGCCGACATGAGGGCCCCTCCAGCAACCAGCCTGCAGTGATAACCCCTGCGGCTTCAGCCCAGGGGGCTGCAACAAACCGTGGCAGGGCTGGGCGCCCCGAAGGATGGCGCGATGCGAACGTGCGCGCTTGGCAACCGCGCCAGCACACGCCCCCGCCAAACGTAGCTGCAGCACTGCGCCCTGCCCAGGCCAAACCTGCCCCACCTGTGCGGGAGAGGCAGCCGCTCACCCCGCTCGTCCTCACGCGCATCCAGGCGCATCGCAGCGCCTCCCCGAGGCACAGCGAGGGAAGCGCCCACCACGTCAGCCCCCGCCCAGACGCGGCCGACCCCGACCAGGCCACAGCCACGGCGGAAGGCGGCACAAGCGCCTCTCGCCAGCCCAGCCCATCACCCTGCGCGGCGCCGATCCGATCCCCGAGCAGGGCGGATTCTGAGCGCGCTAATGCCCAGGCGACTTCGCCACGCGACCGTCACACGGGCGGGCGCGTCCCGCGCAGCAGGACCTGCAGCCGCCACAGTTCACGCAAGGCCCCAGGGAGCTCCACGAGCTCGCCGCCTCGCGAGACTCAGGCCGATGGCCGACCCCCCGAAGTGGTGCCACGCTTCGGAGCCAGCGTCATCGACCCTAGCCAGGTCGACCTCGAGCCGACGCCGTCCACGGACCACGAGCCGCAGCTGCCCACCCGCGTGATCGTCCCCATCGACGAGGCGCCAACCTTCGACCCGTTCAAGAACAAGTACCGTGTCAAGAACCTTGTGGCGGGTTTTGGCGGGGGCTCACCGCTCTCACCTCAGAGTCGGGGCGGTGCCCCCGCCACCTCGGCTGCTGCCGCGGCAGCTGCGGCCCCGCGGGGAATCAGCCCTGTCCGCAACGTGGGCCTCACGGCAGCGGGCATGGACGAGGCCCAGCGTCAGGCCTCCGATCGTGCTGCTGGAGCCGTTCCACCAGATGCTGCTCATCAAGACACTGACGGGGCGGGCGTGTCACCGCAGAAGGGACCAGCGGTGGCGCGTGCGCAGTACATGCGCGTGCGTTGTGCCGCCGCCGCGCCTGGCCGCCGCCGCTGTCTCGTTTTTGTCTTTGTGTTCGGCAGGATGGATCGAGGAGTCGCCTCCCTCTCCCACTGCTGCCGTCTCACTTCTCCTCCCCTCGTCCCCTATAGTACAGGAGTGAGGAGGAATTTTCGTGACATTTTTACTAATATTTATGAACCCCCCCTGGCGCAGTGCCGACCGTGTCCCTCCTATATGGTTGGCCTGACGGCGGCTTCAGCCCCGATCAAGCTAGCCCATAGTAACGCCATGAGCTCCTACTGTGGCCAAGCCTCCTACTGGGGCGAGGGTCAAGCTGACCTTCACCGTGCGGGGCGCGCAAACCCCAGTTCCACCGATGGAGACGGGCCAGGTCGCTCCATACACCTCGTCAGCCTTAACATCACCAGTCTCTCAGCGAACTGGCCAACCATCACCGCCCTTGGTGTCGACCACAACGCCGCTGTCATAGCACTGCAGGAGACCCGACATGCCAAGCCGACTAGGCAAGCCATCGCTACCAGCGCCGCCAATCCTCTCCACGGTGGATACCACGCCAGTCTTGGGCCTGACCTTGATCTGGCGCGAGCCCAGCGCAGAGCTGCCCACGGCGGCACTGATCACACCGTTGTGGGCAACACTGGCGCCTCGGGAGGGGTCGCCATTCTCTCTAAGGATGCCATCGTCGACTCCACTGTCGACGACAATGCGCCCTGTATCGCCGCCCTCAAGGCCAAGAAAAGATGGCATGAGGTCTTTCTCCCACTCTGCACTCAACACCGCCGTAGGCGGCGACGAAATAACCATGGGCCCGCGGGGATCTACATAGCGAGCCTTTACGGGATTGCTGGAGGAGACAGCACAGCTCTCTTTCGGCTCGCTGACTGTGCCGCCGCTAGGGTCGGCTCAGCACCCTACTTCATCTGCATGGACGCCAACACGAACATTGACGACAATCCACACCTTCTGCACATGTTGCAGCACGGATGGTCCAACGTCGCTGAGGGCACACCAGACCACACCATGCACACCTATGGCAATATCCCTGATTGGGACCGCGTCACCAAGTGCCCCCGCACTTCGCGCATCGATTATATCATTGCCAACCAGGCGGCGCGATCCCTTGTCACCGACTTCTGCTACCTTCGCGACTTGCCTGCGAAGTCTCACGTTGGCCTGCAGGTCACGCTTGACCTCAGTCGCCTCGACCATACGGCCCGACGTCTTCTTGCCCCTACGCCCTACCCGCCCGACGATGGAGTTCATGAGGGGCACGAGCTGCAAGCACTTGGGACCCTCATCGCTGGGCGGTACCAGGACCGCATGGAGCAGGCCGACGCACGAGACGACGTGGAGCGCATGTTCACCCTGGCTAACGAGGCCAGTCATGAGTACCATCTCACCCGTCTACGCGATCTGCCACCTCCACCGCCCCACCAACCAAAAAAGAAGCCCCCCACCATGCACGGGCTCACGCCTACGTTCGAGGATCGACCGGTTGTCCCCCGCGCGTTCCCCACCTACGGAGCTTCCACGATTCACATGAACCGACTGCGCAAGCTCCATCGGCAACTCTGCGAGCTCCGTTTCATCGGACAGCACCACCATCTTGATTGCCGTGCTATCCCGCCGTACCTCGCGCAGCGCATCGACTGCACGTGGGCCGCGGCCCGCCTCTTATGCCACAAGCTGCGCCCCACGGTTCTCCTGGAATTCCCCGAGGCCTGGGCCCCAGACGAGCCAGTGCCGCACGGGGAGCACCTTGACGTTTTGATCCAACATCTCGACTTAGAGCTGGCGCGACGCGCGAACCGTGCCAAGGCGGAACGCATCAGGATATGGGCCGAGGGCGTCCGTGAGCCAAGCGGGCGAAAGGCGGCCATATACGCACGAGCTGCTGATAGCTCGCCCACGGCGTATCTCCGCACGCCTACCACTCCTGACGATACGCAACTCCACTGCGACACCAACGCCTTCAAACCTGACGAAGCTTGCACGGACGACAGCGACGCTGACACCGAAGCTGGCGGCTTCAGCCCCGGCGACGGTAGTTCGCCCGACACGGACAGCGACGAAGACCACACCCGTGAACCACCACCTGCGCAAGTCCCCGACATCCTCCCTGCCAACGCCATTGTTGCTAACATCAAGGACATGCTGAAGCTCATGGTCGACACCTGGGAGCCCATCTTGGGCAGGTACCGCGCACGTGCGGGACATGATGCCGAAGCCATGCCGACGTGGGCCGACTTCTACGACGAGTACCGACAGGAGCTGCCTACGCCATCACCAGCTACCCCTTTCCACCTCACCGACGACCAACTCATCCACTTCATTCGCACCCGTTCACCGAGACGCGCGGGGGGTCTGGACGGTTGGACTACTAAGGAGGCAAAGGAGCTTCCCGACGACATTCTTCGCCTCTTCGCCAGCGTTCTACGAGCTATGCAACGCACTGGCACCATCCCAGAACCCCTCCTCCACGTCCCAAACCCGTGCCTCCGAAAAGGCCGAGGCGAACTCCCAACGGACCAACGACTTCTCTCGGTGCTTTCCGTTTGGATGTACGCGTGGGAAGCACCAGCTTACCGCAGCCTCACGGACTGGCGGAAAGGATGGACCCACGCCACGAGTTTTGGCGCTGTCCCCAAAGCTACCATTGGGGACGTCAGCACTTCTCTCGCCCTTCGCATCGAACACGCCAGAGCCCTTCTCCTTCCCTTGGCTGGAGCTGCCCTGGACCGTCAGAAGTGTTTCGACTATCTCATCACGGACATATGCCTTAACCTCGCGCTTCACGCGGGGTGTCCCCAAGACATCGTTACTGTCCGCAGAAACTTCTACAGGCGCCACAAACGTTACATCCGCATGAACGGTGCGTACTCTAAGGAACTGGCCAGGACAAACGGTCACCTCCAGGGAAGCTCTTGGTCCCTGGACGACATTAAGCTGCTCATGTGCGTCTGGACCAAGAGACAGCATCGTTACGTGCCGCGGTCACTCAGCACTACTTTTGTCGACGACAGCAACTCCACTACCCACACCGCGCCCGAGTTGCAGAAATCTCTTGATGAAACCGCCAAGTTTGATCGATTTTCTGGTCAACGCATTCATCCTGGAAAAGTGGCGGGGTGGGCGCTTACTGACGAGCTTCACACCGCCGTTACCCAGCTCACCTTGGCGGAACGGCCCTTACGCGTGGTCGACTCCTTCAAGCTCGTCGGAAGTTACATCAACGCCGAGGCAGCGCCGGCTCCAGCCGCGCTCAACCTCACGGCCACCGCTGACGCCCGTGTTCGCAGGGCGACTAGTCGCCTGCCGCGTATTGGCAAGCTCCCATCTCCGATGCGTATTAAGGCGCGGCACGCCCGCTCCCTTGCTGCCAGCGTCTGTACCACGGGCACTGACATCCAAGCCCCATCAGGCCCCGTCAAAACTGCCTACAACCATGCCCTTAAGGCGGCTATCCGCCCCAAGGGAAACAGGTGGGTCGAGTTTTGGACTCTCATGGCCGTGTGCGTCCCAGGGCACGCCCTGGAGATTGACGCCATTATGCAGCGTGAAGTCTTCCTGTGCCTGCGGCGACAGGTCAACCGCGACGCCACTCTCTGCGGCCTCGTCAGGGATCTCCAACACCATGTCCAGACCCTTTTTGGCGGAGGACCTGTTGGACGACTTGTTCAGACGCTTCAGCAGCTCCGTTGGACTTGGCCCACATTTGGCACCATGTACGACGACTGGGGCTGTCAGATCAGTTGGCTGAACCTTCCCCAAAACGCCTTCCTTCACATGCTGCGCGCCTCGCAACGCAGAGCCTTTCTGAGAAAAATCAAGCCACGGCGTCATGACCTTGGACACCTAGCTTCGGTCAGACAGGGCCTCGACCTTTTCGCCAGCACGTGGCTCGCCCGCACCAAAGGAGCTGCCAAATGCAACGCATGGCAGCTGGCGCTCCTCTTAAACTACCTGTCGGGCGGGGACCACACCCAACAGCGACGTTCTCGATCAAATACGTCCGCTGATCCCAGCCCTATTTGCCGTTACTGTGATGAGGAAGAGGAAACTCAGGAGCACACTGTGCGTGACTGCAAGTGCTGGGCCCGTGAAAGAGTCCCTCTCACCACCCTCATCAGTGACGAGCAGTGGGCCCGTCTTCCTCCGCACACAAGACATTGCGGGCTCTTCGATGAGGACCCAGCCCTCCTCGATCTGCAAGCCGACCTCGCGAGGGACCCGCTACCTCAACCCATACCGCGGCCCCCGCCTGAGGGAGATCCTGCGGCTTCAGCCCAGGACTCCTACACCACTTACCTTGACCACGACACTGGTTGGACATGGGTCTACGCTGCCACGGACGGTGCATGCACCAACCAAGCCATCCCTTTGCTTGCAAGAGCGGGCTACGGCGTCTACTACGGCATCGACCACCGCATGAACTACAGTGCGCGCGTTCACGGCATCACGCAGAACGCACAGCTTGCGGAGACCCTCGCCATTGTCCACCTCACGGCATGTGCTGAACGGCCCGTACACGTCTTCGTGGACAACCAGGCGGTGGTCGACGGCTTCCAAAGGATCATCGACGGACACTCACCTCCGCAGGGCACGCACGTGGAGTTCTGGGAAAAGGTCCACCGATGTGTCATGGCCAAGCCAAACATGTTCCGCGTAGAGAAAGTCGCTAGCCACCAGGGCGACACGGGCATCGACCTCGGGCTCATCGGGCCCATCGCGGAGGAGTTCAATCGTCAGGCTGACGCCCTCGCCACAGCGGCGGCACGTACTCATAACCTTCCAGACGACATCGTTGAAGCTGCCAAAGCACGACACCGCCAAGCGACCGTGCTCCATGGAGTCGCCGTTGCCATCTACGAGCGGAGACATCGTACACTTCCTCTCCCACACCGCAGGGCTGGGTTCACTGCTGCAGAACTAAACAAAATGGAACCAAATCCCCTGCTGTCTGACCAGGCTCCACCCGCGGCTGGACCAGACATCCCACAAAACCCCGACGAGCTCTGGGCCGAGGCCCAACGGGGGTTATTCGACGAACAGGAGGACGACCCGTTCGGCTTTGGTGGAGGTTTGGACTTCCTGGGCGACGAGTCAGCCAGCGCCAACCCTGCCCCGGCGGGCACCCGCACGGCGCCCCCGACTCCGCCATTGAGTGCGTCAGCCCACCCACATGACAACGCCGTTCCTTTTCAAGACGCTGATGAGCAGGACGATGACCTTTTCAGCCTCGGTGGGGGATCGGACGCTTTGGACGACGGACCAGCCAACGAAAACCCCGCCCCGTCGGGAAACCTCGCAAACCCTACTGCGACGCCGTCCCCAAGAGCGTTAACGCCCACATACGACGATATCGGTCACCGCCAAGACGCCGACCACGACCCGAGTGCCCCCCGAGGATTGGGTGGCATTGAGGACGCACCGCCGACACCACACGCTGCCGACCATGCCGCCCCACCGAGTCACCAACCCTCTACGCGACCGACCTCAGCGGCCTTGCACGGCATCACGACTGGTCCCACCGCGCATACCACTCCGCCTCCCCATCGTCAGCGACCCGCGGGGGCGGCTTCAGCCCCCCCGCAGGGTACTAAACCAGACAGGCCCTCGTGCCCCACCCACGCTTCCTCCGTTGCTGAGCGAGAGGAAGCGGCTCCCCTGACCTCTCGGGGCGCGGCCCTAGCGGCTCCAGCCCTGGGGTCGCGCCGGCCCCTCCAGTCACCTTTTAAGGGTGACGGACGTCAGCGTTCAGGGTCCCGCACGCCGCTAGCCCACCTGGACAGGCGTACCGAGGACCTCGCCTCTGTCTCGAGATCCTCGGCGGATGTCACTGAGCAGCCACCTCTCACCGACCGTGAAACCGAGCTGTCACAGGCTATGGCTGCCCTTCAGCAGAGGTGCTTAGCTCTCGCCGCGGACCTCGCCGCTGCCCAAGCTCGTCAAGGTCCTCTACTCCAGCGCCTCCACAGCGCTGGGCGAGCCTTCGCCGAGCTGCTCACGACCTCGCCCGATGGTGTCGTGCCGTCACTCAACATCCAAGCTATGTTGTCATCGTTCCGCGGCGCTCCACCTGGTGCCCCGCGCTAATCTCCTCCTTTCTGCCTGCCCGTGTGTACGTGTGGCTCCGCGTCCACGGTGTCAGGGCGTGGGGGCGGGGGGTGCCCCGTCACTGCGCGCCGCTTAGCGGCCAAGCGCCCAACTGGCGGTCCGCCAAGCCGCCTAGCCACGTGCCAGCACGTCGCCTTTCTTGTTGGGGCCTTTTACCTCACGCGGTCTGTCAGGTGAGATCTTCATCGTCTGTCCGCCGTCTGTAGCGTCAGTCGCACTGCGCCGGGGGAGGGGGTTTTGTAGCCCGCCCTCGTATCTTAAGGCTGCACCGCCGCAAATAGTGCTTGCGAGTTGTCGCACCGCAGTGCGCCTCGCGGACGGACCCTGGTCCGCCTACTTGTCCGATCTCTCTCTTCTCTCGCTCTCTCTCTCTCTCTCTCTCTCTCTCTCTCTCTCTCTCTCTCTCTCTCTCTCTCTCTCTCTCTCTCTCTCTCTCTCTCTCTCTCTCTCTCTTCTCTCTCTCTCTCTCTCTCTCTCTCTCTCTCTCTCTCTCTCTCTCTCTCTCTCTCCTCTCTCTCTCTCTCTTTTCTCTCTCTCTCTCTCTCTCTCTCTCTCTCTCTCTCTCTCTCTCTCTCTCTCTCTATATATATACATTTCTCTCTTTCTCTCTTTATTTCTCTCTCTCTCTCTCTCGCTCTCTCTCTCTCTCTATATATACCTCTCTCTCTATATATATTTATCTCTCTCTCTCTCTCTCTTTTTATATATATATATATATATATATAGATTTTATCTCTCTCTTTGTTTTTTTCTCTCTCTCTCTCTCTCTCTCTCTCTCTCTCTCTCTCTTTCTCTTTCATCTGTGTATATATGTACCCTAACGGGTGCACTTGCACCTGGTAGTTCTCTCGTCGGCGGCCCCGGTCACCGTCGTTCGCCGTAGGCGCTGCGTTGTTCATCGCTCATGATGTTTGTTGGTTGTAATAAGGTGTAGGCGCTTACTGTTCGCGCTAGGTTGTGTTAGGTGGTAGGTTGTACTAGGTGGTTGCAGCTGTGACGCGTTCGTCCTAGCAGCAGCGGTGCAAATTGCACTTCGCGCGTCCAAGGCGACGCGCTTCTTGCAGTTAATAGCTTGTCGCGGCAGGCAGTTGGACAACACGGCAAGCGGCAGCGTCGCAGAGGCCGGATGGCCTACGGTAGAAAGGGGCCCTTAACAGCCGCTCCTTTTGGCGTGCATGTTTAGCATGGTGGCCACTACCGAAAAGCACAGCGATTTCTGGTGCCGTGCGTTGAACGGCCCCTGCAACTCATTCATACAGCAAACAAGATCACTATGACCATGGGCCTCTCGTTCGAGACTTCCTCGCATGATGGGAGGCGCTCGGGCGCTCCGCTGCGACCCCCGACAGAGGCGGATACAACCTCAGGAGCTGCCCCATGAGCCGCCTGGAGTCATCTTGAACGGGGGTCGTCTTGGACGGGCGCCATCTTGGAGACGCGTTGGCCTCGGGGGCGCACATGCTGCATCCGCCGCATCCGTTGCCCCCCCTCTGCCCACAGCCATTTTGGCCCATGCGCAGAGGCTCCGAGGGCGCCACTCGGGCATGCCAAGGCGCGACTGCTGCAGGTCGCCCTGCGGCTGGCACACCTTCCCCGGCCCACAGCGCAGGTCGCTCGTCGCGAGCCGCCCCCCGCGCGGGCTCGACCCCGACCACGATTGGGGGCCGGACTACGCGGAGGACCCATCGGCCGACTGGCTGTCCGACGAGGAGGACATCAATGGCCTGGGCTCCACGCGGCACGACCGGCAGGACGGCGGGGAGAGCGAGGACAGCAGCTTCGCCCAGGACACGGAGCTCGACAGCGAAGGGGGCGCGCAGGGCCCCCCTGAGGAGCCCGAGCCCAACCCGGAGGCTTCTGCAAAGAGGCCCCGCTTGGAGCAGCGGGGAAACTTCAGATGAGAGCGCGCCAGCACAGCGGCGCCACAACCTCAGGAGCTGCCCCAAGCTCGCCCAGCAGCTTCTCCGCAGCGCGCAGAAGGCCCACTCCCCCGGCGCCGCGGCCGACGCGCCCATGGCAGGCGGCTCGGGCCTCCAGGCGACGGGGACGCAGACGAAGTTCGAAGTTCATCCACCACGAGGCGCACGAGCTGCAGCGCAGGGCGGCGCAGAAGGGCGGCCGCAGGGCCCGCGCGGGCACGCCGCCCCCCCCCCCCGCCCCCCCATCGGGAGATACACGCGGAGCAAGAGGAGAGAAGGAGGAGGAGGAGGAAGAGGAGGAGGAGGAGGGGGAGGAGGAGGAGGAGGAGGAGGAGGAGGAGGAGGAGGAGGAGAGGAGGGGGACGGCGGAGGAGAAGGAGGAGGAGGACTAAGAGGGAGAAAAAGGAGGAGGAACACTTCCTGGCCCCCATCGCCGCGGACGGACGAAGCTCGGGAAAATACGCACAAAGCATCTCCCATCGGGCACGGTGCGCCCGCGAAGGTCTCCACGGCCAGGAAGGCAGCGGAGGCGCGCAAGAGAGCGGCGAACGAGGGGCGCCGCTGCTTGACCAGGAGCGCCAAGGACGAGGCAAAGCTGGCCTTGGCAGAAAGGCAGAGCACGGCCAAAGCGTGGAAGGCTCTGGCCAGGGGGCGCCCGGCCAAGGCGGGCGCGAAAGGTTGCTGCAGCAGCTACCCCTGCCCCCGGCGCCCCGCAGGCTGCGCCTGCGCCAGGCGCGACGGCCACGGGCAGACAGGAAATGGCCCGCAGACCAAGCGGGGGGAAGGCGCCCCAGGCCACGCTGGCGGCCAAAAGAGAAAGCTCACTTCGGTCTTTCGGAGCAGCAGATGCGGCGACATCTACAGTGGCAATAATTTGCTGAACTTGAAGTTGTCTTCTCCACTGCTCGCGCAAACATCCCACCCACCCACCCGCAACTTGGTTTGCAAAACCTGTTAAGACCGACTGCGACGACACCGACGACAACGACTAGGACGACACCGACGACGTCTCCACGACTTCGACGACGACAGCGACGACGCCGACGACGACGAAGACGACGACGACGACGCCAACGAAGGCGACGACGAGGAAGGAGGAAGGACGACGACGGCGACAACGACGACAACGACGAAGGAGGGAGGAGGGAGGACGGTGACGACGCGAACGACGACGAAGGAGGAAGGACGGCGACGCCGACGACGACAACGACGAGGGAGGAGGGAAGACGACGACGACAACGACGACGACGACGGCGACGACATAGGAGGGACGACGATGAGACGCCGACGACGGACGACGACGACGACGTGGGAGGAGGAGGAAGGACGACCACGGCGACAACGACGATGGAAACGACCACGACGCCAAAGAGGACGACGACGACAAACAGGAGAAAAGACAGAGGACGACGTAGGCGACGACGACGACGACGCGGGAGGAGGGAGGACGGCGACGACGACGACGACGACGCAAGAGCGCGCGCGCACGTTTTTGTTGAAAATCCGCGTTGCGAAACCTTGGGTTCTTGTAGGTTTTTTGGACGCGCGATTTTGAAATCCTTCCGAAACCGATGGGTTTCGAAGGTTTTCGGCATACGTCCGCGACGACGCGCGCGTCTGCACTTCGTCCCATTTGTTTCAGAGGATTCTCGCGACGGCACACGCGCAAGGGCGTTCAACAGATTTCGACCTGCGCGCGCGCGAAGCCCGTTTGGTAGCATGTTGTGAAAATCTTGGAAAAAAACATGGTTTTCTTAAGATTTCGCAAGAGCTCGCGCAGAAGTTGTTTTAGCAAACCAGTGTTGCGAAACCATGTGCTTTTGTATGTTTTCCGGAAACTCGATTGCGAAATCCTTCCGGCACCGAGGGTTTTGAAGGATTTCGGCATGCGCGCGCGACGACGCGCGCGCGTGCACTTCGGCATATTTTTTTGCAAGGGATTCGCACAGAAAAGTGCTATGTTAGAAAGAAAAATGTCCCCGCATAGTGTTATTTGACAGGGAACCGCAGGGGGGGGAACCCGGCTTGGCTGGGATGGTATGAATTCATATTTAGGATGGACATGTGGCCAGAATCATAAATGATTTACAGCACGCGCGGGGCAACCGATAAGTCCGGGGGGGGGGACCTATTAGTCTCTTCGAAAGGAGAATCAAGTTCTGCGTTTCCCCCGGGTCAGGCACCCGATAAGACTGTCCGCGTTGGTGGAGTTTGTAAAGAAGTACACTGCATCCACCAAGCCCCAGCTGCAGCAGCTCTGCAAGGACGTCGGCATGTCTCGCTCTCGCCCCACCATGAAGAGCTTCCGCTCGCCCCGCCGGCAAGAGGCGAACCTCGCGCACAAGGCGGTGCAGGTCATGGCGCTCAAGGGCGCGATCGAGGGAGACGGCGCTGGCCTGAAACTTCCCAAGCACGATGGGGAAGAATTGCCGCGTGGCGCTGCGGGGGCTGGCCGAACGGCCCCGCGGGTCAGCGGCGCCGCGAACGGCGGTGCTCGTCGCGCCCGTCAGAAAGGTCGCGGTTAATGCTGCGTGCCTGGTAGTGCGAGGATTGAAACATCACGGCCAAGCTCTCTTGGCCTTCGCCCCCCCCCCCCCCCCCCTTCGACGGGGAGGGGGCGGGGGGGGGGGGGGTGCGGGGGGGGGGGGGGGGGGGGGGGGGGGGGGTTGGGGGGGGGTGGGGGGGGGTGGGGGCGCGGAAGGGGGGGGGGAGGGGCGCGGGAGAAGCGAGGAGGAGGAGAGACGAAGGAGGGGCGAGGAGGAGGGCCAGGGGAGCTGACCTGAAGTGTTTTCCCCCACCCAGGTAGAGCGCCGCGAGGACGTCTCGGCGTCGGGCCCGACTACATCGCTAGCAAGCCAGCGCTGCTCTCGGCAGGCGCCCGTCTGCGCGCCCGCCTCGCTCGCGAAAATGGCCCACGCCATCGGCATTGCGCTCGCTCCACGGGGGGGCGGAATGAGGAGGCGCGCGCGCGGGCACGGCGCTCTCGATGCAAACGCAGGTCCGATCGACGAGCGGCGGTCGCGAATCAAGACCCGGATTCCGAAGGGAATCTGGGGGAGCGACGGCGAGGGCAACATAAACGCGGAGCTTTGGAGTTACGTCTACCATCGGCGGTTTCGATGCCATCATCCCCTGGCGGACAGGCAGGCGCGCTTGGCCGAGCACTCGGGGCAGAAGGCCCGGGGCGCCCAGGCCCTGCGATCAGAATAGCACGGCGCTCTGGCGCCAGCGGAGGAGGAGGAGGACGAGGATGCAGTATACTAGGTGCACACGTATTAGATTCTAGCGCACACCATAGCACAGTAGGTGCACACATACTACACCTACGACATAGCACAGTAGTATTAGTAGCAGGTAGTAGTACATACATTGATACTACGCAGTACATTATAGTAGTAGTAGTAGTAGAAGAAGAAGAAGAAGAAGAAGTAGCAGTAGTAGCAATAATAGTAGTGGCAGTGGTGGTAGTAATAGTAGTAGTAGAAGAAGTATTACTACTACTACTACTACTACTACTACTACTACTACTACTAGCAGTAATAGTATATGTATACACATACGACGTACAGTATAGTAGTAGTACACCGACTTCATGCACATAGCCACACACTACATATGAAGTCCATACTACTTCACCTACTACACATACTACATGTTAGTAGTACACACACTGCACACACTACACACAGACTACACACATGCACACACATACACACACATACGCATGCGTACATATAATACACACATATAAATTATGAGGCGCCAGGTACAAGGGCACCTGCAGGATATATACACATACGTATACAAATGTGCAATGCGCTTGCGCTCTTGCATTCGCAAGGACATCATCGGCGTTCAACGTGCTCACCGATTACCACCAGACGCGCCTCTCGCGCGCGCGTGAGAGAATCGCCCGAACGCCCTGGCGCGCGAGTTGCCGCGAGAATCGCTCGGGGAAGAGAAAATTACCCCAGTGCGACCCGACCTAGAAGTTGGAGCCCCTAGGGAAGCAGCATTAGTTGCTATGCTATGCCACGCTGTGCTGCGCAATGCCATGCTATGCTATGCTGTGCTCTGCTGCGCGATGCTACGCTATGCTAAGCTATGCTATGCCATGCTGTGCTATGCTAAGCTATGATATGTTATGCTACGCTATGCTAAACTGCGCTATGCTATGTTAAGTTATGATATGCTGCGCTATGCTATGCTATGATATGGTTGGCTGTGTTATGTTATGCTATGATATGCGAATGCTGCGCTATGCTAAGCTAAGACTCAGCTAAGCTAAGCTAAGCTAAAGCTAAGCTAAGCTAACCCTCGAGGCAGAGCCGAGGTAGGTAAGATGACGGCAAACTAAGCTAAGATAAACCTGAGATAAGATGATGCTAAGGTAAGCTAAGATGAAATAAGTTAAGCTCAGGTGAGATAAGCAACGCTAAGCTAAGGGGACGCAACTGGGGGAACCGCGGGGCGGATCCTGGGGGAACCGCCCGGGGCGAGTTGCACTGCCCGACCCCTTTAAGCCAAGACAGTAAGAACCCTTCCAGGCAGAGCCTAGGTGGGGAAAACAGAGGCGAACTGCACGCGCGCGCGTCGTCGCGCGCGCGCGCCGGAACCCCTGGAAACACATCGGGCGCCCTACGAATTTTAACATCGAGCTCCTTGGTAGCATTCTTGCATGATAAAATCAGTTTTGCAACAACGGCGATAGCAAAGCTTTTGGCGCGTGATCTTGTGAGTTCTTGAGAAAGTCAATGGTTCTCCCGCATGACCATGAATTCGACCAAGCGGGCCTCTCGCGCCGCATGTCAAAATCAATATAACGCCCTTGCGCGCGTGCTGGCGGGGGTGGGGGGGGGCACGGTCCTTGTCAAATAACACCACGCGGGCCACTCGCGCGCGTCGGCCGCGCGCGCATGTCGAACTCCTTCCAAGACCTCCATCACCGACGCGAGGACATCGTCATCGTCATCGGCGCGATCAGCTTCGGCACCGTCATTGGCCTTGCTGTCGTCATCGTGATCATCGGCACCATCAGCGCTACTATCATCATCGTGTTTACCGCTGCTGGCGTCGCCAAGATACAGCGCCAGCACGAATCGCCGATTCGCGCTGCCGCGCCCGCAACATGGCCCCGCAACATGGTTTTGCAACATGGCTCTGCCAGGGAGGACCCGCGCGCGCTCTTGCTCATTACATAAACTTCTCAACATGCGCATCAAATTCGACCAAACAGGCCTCGCGCGCGCGCACGTCGAGATCATTCGAAGGCCCCAGCGCGCGCGCTGGGAGGGGGGGGCGACCCTCGTCAGGGAACGCCGTGCGGGCCACTCACGCCCGACGGCCGCGCGCGCAAGTCGAAACCCTTCCAAAACCTCCATCGCCGACACGTGGACACCATCATCGTCATCAGCGAGAGCAGCATCGGCGCCGCCATTGGCCTTGCCGTCGCCACCGCCACCGTCGTCACACGCATCGCTACAATCATCATCGCGTCTGCCGTTGTCGACGTCGCCATGACGCCGCGCCCGCCCGAGTCACCGACTCGCACTTACGCGCCCGCGCGTCAGCACGGCCTGCCAGACGCGCTGGAAAGCGCTCAGCGGTCAGTGCCACCGCGGCTGCGCCGGCCGAGCCAAACTATCTCGCCGCTGCGCGCGCGAGCACCAGCGGTCTAGCGCGGCCGCGCCGCTGCACCAGCCAACGCCATACACTCGTCGCAATCGCCGCTGCACGGGTCTCGCACGCCAAGTAGCTGGCGGGACGGCGGGATGGATGCGCGAGCAACGAAGCCGGCGATTCCAAGCTTTTCCCGATTAGTTCTCCCGTTTAGAAGGGCACAGGGCTCCACCACCACCCCCAGACTTCTCGGGCCCCAGTGGGGGTGCGCAATTAGGCCGCGATCCTGCCCCGTCCTCCATCCGATATACGAATTCGCATGACCCTAGCCATGCCAGGCCCCCGCCGCTCATTCTCTGGAGTACATACTACGCGCGCACTTTGCAACCTTGCAAAAAAAGGCAATGCGCACACGCGCGCGTCGTCGCGCGCGCATGCCAAAGCGTTTCAAAGACCGCGGGTTTCGCAAGGATGTCAAGATCAAGCGCCACTGAGAAAAACAAACAAACAAAAAAATATGGTTTCGCAACATGGATACGCAGACAAAGCTCGCGATTCTCGAGCAAATCATAGGTTGCTCAACCTATTCATGGGCCTCTCGCGCGCGCGTCGAAATCGCCCGAGCGCCCTTGCGCGCCTGCTGTCGCAAGAATCTCTCGCAACACACGGCGCGACGCGCCCGCCCAAGTCACCGACTCGCCCTGAAGCGCCCGCTGGGTAGTGCCCAGCGGTCAGCGCCACCGCGGCCACGTCGGTCGCGCCGCACTAGCTGGCCGCTGCTCGCGCTAGCACGCGCGGGCTAGCGCGGCCGGAGAGATGCACCAACCAAAGCCAAGCATTCATCGTAATCACCGTCTCATGAGTCTTGCGAACCAAAACGCGGGCGGGCGGGCAGGGCGATTGCGCGAGCAGCAGAGTTGACAACTCACTGCGAGCATTGGCGAAATGCACCACATAGTAGCACCGCGCAGACTCTCTCTTGCAAGGGGAATTCTGTTTTACCCCACCCCCCCCGCCCCGCTCGCCGCCTCGTCGCCGCCCGTCGTCTGGGCCCGGGCGCTGGTCGGGCGGCCCCATGCTCGCCGTCGCCGCCCCGTCGCCGCCCGCCCTCTGGGCCTGGGGGCCTGGGCGACGGCCCTGCGGCCCCGCGCTTGCCGCCGCCGCCTCGTCTCCGCCCCGTCGCCGCCGAGGTCATTTATCGCAAGGGGGAAGTAGGTCCCGCGGCCGCCCCGAGGCCGGGATTATCGGCGCACCATGGGGCTGTGCAAATAACATTCGGCCATGCCCCATCGTTTTTTCTAATCATGAATTCACGCCACCCCAGTCAAGCCAGGTTCGACCCCCCACCCCCACCCCCCCCAAAAAAAAAAAAAACGATGCGCGCGCGCATGTTGATCACAAATCATCAGCTGTGATGGATCCCCCCCCCCCCCCCAGAAAAAAATATCCTGGCGAAGGACCCGACCATATGCAGTTGCGAGTACCGCAATTGTGAATATCTTCTTCGGTGGCGCTCCCTATGGGGCCACGAAACGTGCGAGGGGTGTGCCGACATTGGTGCGCGGGACGCATGCGGGCACACCTACTGCGACCTTCGGTGGAGCTCCCTATGGGGCCACGAAACGCGCGAGGGGTGCGCCGAAATGGGTGTGCGGGACGCATGCGGGCACACCCACTGGGACCTCCGATGGAGCTCCCTATGGGGCCACGAAACGTGCGAGGGGTGTGCCGAAATGGGTGTGCGGGACGCATGCGGGCACACCCACTGGGACCTTCGGTGGAGCTCCCTATGGGGCCACGAAACGTGTGAGGGGTGTGCCGAAATGGGTGTGCGGGACGCATGCGGGGCACACCACTGGGACCTTCGGTGGAGCTCCCTATGGGGCCACGAAACGTGTGAGGGGTGTGCCGAAATGGGTGTGCGGGACGCATGCGGGCACACCCACTGGGACCTTCGGTGGAGCTCCGTATGGGGCCACGAAACGTGTGATGTGTGCCGAAATGGGTGTGCGGGACGCATGCGGGCACACCCACTGTTCGTGGAGCTCCCTATGGGGCCACGAAACGTGTGAAGGGTGTGCCGAAATGGGTGTGGGGACGCACGCGGGCACACCCCTGCGACCTTCGGTGGAGCTCCCTGTGGGGCCACGAAACGTGAGGGGTGTGCCGAAATGGGTGTGCGGGACGCATGCGGGCACACCTACTGGGACCTTCGGTGGAGCTCCCTATGGGGCCACGAAACGTGTGAGGGGTGTGCCGACATGGGTGGCGGGACGCATGCGGGCACACCCATTGGGACCTTCGGTTGGGCTCCCTATGGGGCCACGAAACGTGCGAGGGGTGTGCCGAAATGAGTGTGCGGGACGCATGCGGGCACACCCACTGGGACCTTCGGTGGAGCTCCCTATGGGGCCACGAAACGTGTGAGGGGTGTGCCGAAATGGGTGTGCGGGACGCATGCGGGCACACCCTCTGGGACCTTCGGTGGAGCTCCCTATGGGGCCACGAAACGTGTGAGGGGTGTGCCGAAATGAGTGTGCGGGACGCATGCGGGCACACCCACTGGGACCTTCGGTGGAGCTCCCTATGGGGCCACGAAACGTGTGAGGGGTGTGCCGAAATGGGCGTGCGGGACGCATGCGGGCACACCCACTGGGACCTTCGGCGGAGCTCTTTATGGGGCCACGAAACGCGCGAGGGGTGTGCCGCAATGGGTGTGCGGGACGCATGCGAGCACACCCACTGGGACCTTCGGCGGAGCTCCATATGGGGCCACGAAACGTGTGAGGGGTGTGCCGAAATGGGCGTGCGGGATTATGACGACGATGGTGATGACGGTGATGATGACGACGATGATGATGACGATGATGATGGTGGGAGGAGGGAGGAAGAAGGAGGGGGAGGAGGAGGAGAGGAGGAGAGGAGATGAGACGCGGGCCACCGTCTCTTCAAAACGAGAACCCAACACCACAGGATGGTTGGGAACTAAGTACACGCGCGCGTCGTCGCGCGCGCATGCCAGAATCAGTCAAAAAGCTTGGGCCCCGCGCGGTCTTCAAAATCGAGTGCCCCGATAACAAAAATTAGCCTGACGAGGGATCCAACCATATGCAGGTGCGAATACCGCAATAGTGATTCACTTTTTCGGTGGCGATCCCTGTGAGGCAACGAACCGTGCTAGGGGCGTGCCGACATGAGTGGTGTGGTACACAACGCGAACGAAAACGATGATCTGAGCACGTAGGGAGACTGAGCGCGGGTGAATCTGCGCGCGTGCGTCTGACTGTGAATGAATCTGCGTGCGAGCGAGTCTACGTGCATGAATGCGAATATGACAAAGCGTGGTGCAATTGTGTATGAATGTCAATAGTTTGACAATGACTGCCTCTGAGTACTCGTGACGCTGGGCGTGGCCGCCGCAAGGAGCTTCCCCGGGACTCCCCGACGGCATCGCCCGCGCGCCGCGACGCCAATGTCGGCGCGCCCCCCCGCGAGGATCGCGCCCGCTTCCTCCCCTTCCTTTACTCCCTCTTTGCCCGCGCACTCAAAAGTCCAAGGCTGCGGGCGCAGCGCAGCGCGGAGTCCCCGCGACGCGCGCAGGTCGCCCCGGAGGGGTCCCAGCGACGCGCGGTTCGTCCACTGCGCGGAGCAAAGAGAGCTAGCTGGCTGGCTGATAGCAGGCAAGGCTCTTGCCGCTGGGCAGAGCGACGACGGGCGAGCGAGGCGCTGGGCAGAACGCAGCACGGAGCCCCCGCGACGCGCGCAGGTCGCCCCAGAGGGGTCCCAGCGACGCGCGCGGGTCGCCCGCTGCGCGGAGCAAAGAGAGCTGGCTGGCTGGGACCTGCGGTGGGGCTCCCTATGGGGCCACGTAACGCTGTACCGGGCAAGGGAGACGCATGCGGACTGCGCCACGGGGGCCGTCGGTGGAGTTCCCTATGGGGCCACGAAACGTGTGAGGGGTGTGCCGAAATGAATGGCGGGGACGCATGCGGACTGTGCCACTGGGACCTTCGGCGGAGCTCCTATGGGGCCACGAAACGTGTGAGGGGTGTGCCGAAATGAATGGCGGGGACGCATGCGGACTGCGCCACGGGGACCGTCGGTGGAGTTCCTAAGGGGCCACGAAACGTGTGAGGGGTGTGCCGAAATGAGTGGCGGGAACGCATGCGGACTGTGCCACTGGGACCTTCGGCGGAGCTCCCTATGGGGCCACGAAACGTGTGAGGGGTGTGCCGGCATGAATGGCATGAACGCATGCGGACTGTGCCACGGGGACCTTCGGCGGAGCTTCTATGGGGCCACGAAACGTGTGAGGGGTGTGCCGAAATGAATGGCGGGGACGCATGCGGACTGTGCCACCGGGGCCTTCGGCGGAGCTCCTATGGGGCCACGAAACGTGTGAGGGGTGGGCCGCCATGAATGGCGGAGACGCATGCGGACTGTGCCACCGGGACCTTCGGCGGAGCTCCCTATGGGGCCACGAAACGTGCGAGGGGTGTGCCGAAATGAACGGCGGGGACGCATGCGGACTGTGCCAATGGGACCTTCGGCGGAGCTCCTGTGGGCCACGAGACGTGTGAGGGGTGTGCCGACATGAGTGGCGGGACCATGCGGACTGTTCCAGTGGAACCTTCGGCGAAGCCCCTATGGGGCCACGAACTGTTGGGGGTGGGCCGACATGACTGGCGGGGGCGCATTCGGACTGTGCCACTGGGACCTTCGGTAGAGCTCCCTATGGGGCCACGAAACGCGTGAGGGGTGTGCCGAAATTACATACCCACTGGGACCTTCGGTGGAGCTCCCTATGGGGCCACGAAACGCGGGAGGGGTGGGCCGAACTATGGTGTGCGGGACGCATGCGCACACACGCCACTGAAGACATTCGGTGGAGCTCCTATGGGGCCACGAACGTGCGAGGGATTTTCCAAATGAATTGTGCGGGACGCATGTGGGCACACCCACTGGGACCTTCGGTGGAGCCCCCTATGGGGCCACGAAACGTGTGAGGGGTGTGCCGACATGGGTGTGCGGGACGCATGCGGGCACACCCACTGGGACCTTCGGTGGAGCTCCCTATGGGGCCACGAAGCGTGTGAAGGGTGTACCGACACGGGTGTGCGGGACGCATGCGGGCACACCCAGTGGGACCTTCGGTGGAGCTCCCTATGGCGCCACGAAGCGTGTGAGGGGTGTGCCGAAATGGGTGTGCGGGACGCATGCGGCCACACCCACTGGGACCTTCGGTTGGGCTCCCTATGGGGCCGCGGAACGTGTGAGGGATGTGCCGAAATGGGTGTGCGGGACGCATGCGGGCACACCCACGGGGACCTTCGGTGGAGCTCCGTATGGGGCCACGAAACGTGTGAGGGGTGTACCGAAATGGGTGTGCGGGACGCATGCGGGCACACCCAGTGGGACCTTCGGTGGAGCTCCCTATGGGGCCACGAAACGTGTCAGGGGTGTGCCGAAATGGGTGTGCGGGACGCATGCGGGCACACCCACTGAGACCTTCGGTGGGGTTCCCTATGGGGCCCCGAAACGTGTGAGGGGTGTGCCGAAATTGGTGTGCGGGACGCATGCGGGCACACCCACTGGGACCTTCGGTGGAGCTCCCTATGGGGCCACGAAACGTTTGAGGGGTGTGCCGAAATGGGCGTGCGAGACACATTCGGCACACCAGTGGGACCTTCGGTGGAGCTCCCTAGGGGGCCACGAACGTGGTGAAGGGTGTGGGGTGGGCCGAATGTGTGTGCGGGGACGCATGCGGCACACCAATTGGGACCTCGGTTGGGCTCCCTATGGGGCCACGAACCGGTGACGGGATGGACGTAAATGGGTGTGCGGGACGCATGCGGGCACACCCATTGGGACCTTCGGTTGGGCTCCCTATGGGGCCACGAACCGAGTGAGGGGTCTGCCGAAATGGGTGTGCGGGACGCATGCGGACACACCCACTGGGACCTTCGGTGGAGCTCCCTACGGGGCCACGAAACGTGTGAAGGGTGTGCCGAAATGGGCGTGCGGGACGCATGCGGGCATACCCACTGCTGACCTTCGGTGGAGCTCCCTATGGGGCAACGAAAAGTGTGAGGGGTGTGCCCGAAATGGGTGTGCGCGGACGCATGCGGGCACACCCACTGGGACCTTCGGTGGAGCTCCCGATGGGGCCACGAAACGTGTGAGGGGCCTGCCGAAATGGGTGTGCGGGACGCATGCGGGCACACCCACTGGGACCTTCGGTGGAGCTCCCTATGGGGCCACGAAACGTGTGAAGGGTGTGCCAAAATGGGTGTACGGGACGCATGCGGGCACACCCACTGGGACCTTCGGTGGAGTTCCCTATGGGGCCACGAAACGTGTGAGGGGTGTACCGAAATGGGTGTGCGGGACGCATGCGGGCACACCCACTGGGACCTTCGGTGGGGCCCCCTATGGGGCCACGAAGCGTGTGAGGGGCCTGCCGAAATGGGTGTGCGGGACGCATGCGGGCACACCCATTGGGACCTTCGGTGGAGCTCCCTATGGGGCCACGAAACGTGTGAGGGGTGTGCCGAAATGGGTGATGATGATGGTGGGAGGAGGAGGAGGAGGAGGAGGAGGAGGAGGAGGAGGAGGAGGAGGAGGAGGAGGAGGAGGAGGAGGAGGAGAGGAGAGGAGAGGAGAGGAAGGGAGAGCAGAGAGGAGAAGGAGAGGAAGAAGGAGAGGAGAGGAGACCGGAGAGGAGAGAGAGGAGAGGAGAGGAGAGGAGAGGAGAGAGAGGAGAGGAGGAGAGGGGAGACGCGGGCCACCGTCTCTTCAAAACGAGGACCCAACACCACAGGATGGTTGGGAAATAAATATGTCAAGCATGACGCTGCAGAGATGCGCGCGCGCTCTGGCGAACTGTTATAACCGAAAAGGGCGCGTTTTACTTGCGCGTCCACCACCAGAGGCGACCAAACGGGCCCCCCGCGCACACGCGTCGGAATCAGTCGAGCGCTCCCGCCGGCGCGCTGGGAGCCTGTGGAGGGGTGTGGGGGGGGGGGGGCGACCCTGAACAAGTACCACCATGCGAGCCACACGCGCCCGTCGGCCGCGCGCGCGCGTCGAAATCCGCCCCAAAATTTCATCGCCGAAACGCGGGCGCCGCCATCGTCGTCGGCTCGATCAGCATCGGCCCTATCACAGGCCTTGCAGTCGTCATCGTCATCGCCGCTACCATCATCGCCACTACCATCATTGCGTCTAACTTTGTCGACGTCGCCACGACACCGCGCCCGTCCAAGTCAACGACTCGCACAGAAGCGCTCGCGCGCCAGCGCGGCCTGCGAGACGCGCTAAGCAGCGGCCAACGCTACCACGACTGCGTCTGTCGCGCAAGATTAGCCAGCCGCTCTGCGCGCGAGACTGCGCGCGCAAGCGTGGCCGCATCGACCCGCCAGCCAGCGCCTAGCAGTCATGGCAATCGCCGCCGCATGGGTTTTACAAACCAAGTTGCGGGTGGCCGAGTGGGATGAGTGGGCGATCAGTGGCGTTGACAACTTCAAATTGGGCAGGGTGGAGGGCACCACGCATATTGCACCACGCCGGTTGCACCACATAGGTTCTCTTTTCTAAGAACAGTTTTAGGAACTACCCACCCACCCACCCAACCACCCCCACCCCGGGATAAACGGTTGACCTTTTCAGATTGCAATGCACGTATGGATCTGCCCCATCGTCCATCCGAAGTCTTACTTCACACCATCCCACGCGGGCCGGCATCCGCCCCCCCCCTCTCATCCTTTGGAAGAAAATATGCACGCGCTCGTTGATCAAAAGCCATACATGTTCAAGAACCCTTTGGCAAAAACAGCACTAGATCCACACGCGCGCGTCGTCGCGCGCACATGCCGAAATCCGTCCTCTCGGCCACGGAAGTCCAGTGGACTCATGTCCGACATGCATTACGTGGACGGAGGAGGCAGGCTAGGAGGCGCTCGCGCCCGCAGTGTTCGCAGGATCGGGCGGCGCGCGCCATCGCCTGACCGCCGCCCCGCCACACTTAGTTGCACGAAGTTCTGTAGCAGATGTAAGGAAGCGTTTTTTGGAGCCCGTTGTCGCTGGTTCTCTAGGCGAGTCCATCGACGAGCGGGCCCAGGAAATCAGGAACCGCGGGCGTTGGACCCTAGGGCCAAAGACTCCTGGCCAACAAGTCCTTCACCAAGCAGCATCAGCAGTTACTAGGAGTAGTTTTATCGGGGAGATACCCCACGGGGTTTACCTTGAGGCAGCGGGGTACAGCACAGAAGGGTTGTGCCCACATTGTGGAGACCTTGATTCCATTTTTCACAGAGCCTGGACCTGCCCGTGGCCCGAAGCCGAACGCGAGGGCCAGGGTGAAAAAATCCGAGCAGTGGCACTCATCCTCCCTGTGCATGCCCGCCCCTCCCATAACCAACAGGCCCATGGAGGAGCCCGAGGTAATCTTTTCCGACGCCGAAGGACCGCGTGAACCTTTGTTGTTTTGCAGGACGGCTCGCCACTACAGCGATGGAAGTTTTTTGATGGGGCCCGCCCAGGGTCGCGAGAGCTGGCTATGACGCGGCAGCAGCGCCTGCTCCTGGCCAGCTTTTGACATGCATCTCGGGCCCGTTCCAGACGGGGCGCCGCAGACAGCGGCGGCGGCGGCAGAACGTCATGTTGCCTGCATGTTTGAGCGACACTTGGGCCCAAGGCCCGAGCCAGCTCCACCCCTGACGGCAACGCCATTTGGCACCGTCCTGCATGTAGATGGCCAGGCAGTAGTCTGGGGAGCGTCAAATTTTGTTGGGCTCAAGCGCCACTCTTCGCCTTACGCTGGAGATTGGCGAATGTCTGGCAAGCCCACGCTTGTTGCTGTGAAAGTCAAAGGTCACAGGGAAGAGGCTGCAGCGGCCAATAATCTGGAGCCATGCCACATCCGTGGCAATACGCGGGCTGACCACTGCGCGTGCGCGAAGATAGCTGCGCTCAGGAACAACCAGGGCTTGGCCAATCTGAAAGCTTCCAAAGACATTCGCAAATCATATAAGCAAGTAGCACTGAATGTGCTCCGAACACTTGTGCACTGGCAGCCGCTCAAGCCCTGGCACGCCCCCCCCCCCCCCCCAGATCCAGAGGGCCAGAGCAGGCCCCCCCCCTCCCGAGGCCTCACAACCCTTTTTGGGACGGCCATTTGTAGAGGTGCCAGCAGCGCCACGGAATCGGAGCCAGATTATTGCGAAATTCGATACGTTCGTGTTTATTGTGTCTGTCTCGGCCCTCGTAGAGACAGCGTCGCCGGCAGATTTCCCCATTCCTTGTGGGTAGGATCGCACGAGACCTCAGGAATTCCACTTGCGTTTTGTGGACAGTGCGGGCATATGGCGACGCCGATAGCGATAAAGCTCAACGAACCGTGCCAACCCACCGCGTCCTCCACGAAGGATATCAAGAAGCTGTGGAAAAGGAGATATTCCAGGGGGTGCGGGGCAAAGAATCTCTGAACCTTTTGCCGATCCACACCCGATCCTCCCCGCCACTGCTTTTCACGGCCCCACATCCCTCCAGGCTCCTCCATGCCTTCAAGGCAGGCGCGTGACCGAGCTGGCGGCAAAGGCGGGGCCCATCTTTTTTTTTATGGCTTCCGTCTATCATCCTGTAGCGGCTGTTGTCACGCGGGACTCGCCGATGCCGCAGGAGGAGGAGGAGGAGGACGACGACGACGACGACGACGACGACGAGGCGAGGAGCGCGGCGGGCGGCGCCCGCTGCCCCCCCGAGGAACGCCCGCCGCGCCGCGGCAGCCACGCTCGCCCTGGCGGCGGGCGCGCCGAGGCGCCCAGCGGCGGCGGGCGGCAGCGCGCGCGCACGCCGCGCGGCCAGGAGGTGCCCGCCGCCGGAGTTCGAGGGCGACTTGGATGACGATTCGATTTCGGTTCGAGTCGTCGAGTGATTTCGGGTCGATATCGATTTGAGCAGACCTGAGACCCTGTGGATTCGAGTCAAGTTGATATTTCGAGAGGGCTCGATGCGAGTCGGCTCCGGATTTATGGTTTCGGTTCGGATTGCTTGTCTAGGTCACGGCTCGGGCTGCTACACGTCGATTGGGAAGGCCTCACGGACACTGCCGCCGACCCTGAAGAGGGACGACGACCCTGAAGAGGGACGACGACGACGACGACGACGACGACGACGACGACGACGACGACGCGACGACGACGGAGGCGGCGGCGGCGGCGGCGGCGACGACGACGACTGCGATGACGACGGCGATGACGACGACGGCGATGACGACGACGAAGACGACGACGACGACGACTGCGATGACGACGACGAAGACGACGACGACGACGACGACGACGACGACAACGACGGATAAGAGTGAGGGGGCGGCGGGATCGTCGGTAGTCTGTGAGGCTCTGAAAAAGCCCGCCGCCGGTGCCGACGTTGTTAAGCATATCACACAAAGAGCTCGCTGCAGGCGCCAATTATTTCGCATGGTTTCTTCCTTCGTTTTCGCCTTTTTGAACTTCCTGGGACGCCCTCGTCGCCACGATTGGATTCGTTTCGAAATCCTGGTCAGAGCGCACCCCAGGAGAGGTCTGGGGAGGAACCCTGAGATCCGGGAGTTGCCATTGTTTACACTGGGCGTTTGATCCCCATTCTGGGCCCCTGGGCCATCACAGCTAGATCGTGCTCGAAGAACGGCGCAGAAACATAGTGTCCAGGGCTCGGGCCGACGTTATCAGAATCATCTTGTGGTGTTGGGTCCTTGTTTTGAATCCGCGGCGCCCCGCGTCCTCTCCTCCTCTCCTCCTCTTCCGCCTCCTCCTCATCCTTCTCCTCCTCCTCCTCCTCTTCCTCCTCCTCCTCCTCCTCCTCCTCCTCATTTTCCTCCTCCTCATCCTCCTTGACCCCGCAGTACATGTCCGTCGAGGGGGGCTCCGTCTGTTTCATCGTTCCTGGGCTCCACGATCTGCACGCCAGTCTCCAGAAGCAAGAAACTGCAGCTCGGAGGGGGGCCCTCCAGGCCGCCCTAGCAGGTGTCCAGTCCCCTGCCCAACGGTCCAGGCTCCTGGGGCAAAAACGTGCAGCTGCTCGACGCGCGCAGATGTGGAACCCCCTAGCTGGGAGGAGCTATCTGGCTGGTGTGATAGGCTCCGAAGCGGCGGTCCCGTCGATCGATTCGGGGAAGCAAGTTGCCGAAGCCCTCACCAGGCATTGGGACCCTGTCTTCGGCGAAGTTGCCCCTCTCCCCGCTGGAGCCCCATGTTATGCTGATAGGTTTGCGTCTCGGGAGAACTTCCTGGACCTCGAGCCTCCTCTTCACCTCCAGAGGTTCCTGGATAGGGCTTCTTGGGCGGCACCTGGCCCTGATGGGCTGCACTACGCGGCATGGAGAAATGGACAGGGGGTTATGCGGGTCCTGAGGCCTCTCTGCATGGGGTTTGTCATGCCGTCCTCGTTCTCAGCGTTGCCAGCAGTCCCCATCCCGAACCCCATCAAGACGGGCACCACAGAACCTGACGAAGGTGGAGTCCTGCGTGCCCCTGAAGATCCCCGCCCACTGGGCCTTGAGAAAGCCGCCTGCAAGGCTACTGCAGCTGTCCTGAACGGCTGCCTCCAGCTCGCCGTGAAACGTTCAGGGGCCAAGTGTCGGAACAGCTGCATACGGGGCCGCAACGTCCTCCACAATATCTGTTCTTTGCACCTCTATGCGAGATCGGCAAACGTTTGGCCCCAATATGTCTTGAATGAGGCGCCCTCGCTCCTCGCTCTCGACTTTGCCGAGGCGTCCCCGTCTGTGCGTCAAGAGGGGCTGTTCTGTTGCCGTCAACGAGATCGTGTTCCTCAGGCGTTTGTATCGGCAGTGTCGATGCTTGATCAGTGCAGCCCGCTTCCCTTCATGTGCCATGTGGATAGTGGTGTGTGTGTGTTTCAAGGGTGCACTCTTAGTGGGAGTATGTTCGTCGCTGTCGTCAACCATTCCCTCCTCGATCTCGAGAGCTCGCTCGTCTCGCATCCACCGACGTTGGGCGCTATAGGTGCTTCCACAGACGATATCGGTGCAGTTATATGGCGTCGTCGTGCGTACCGTCGTTTGGCTCGAATCTTGTTGTGGGCTGAGGCCTTCGCCAACCTCAGACTGAAGTCTGCTAGTAATTGCAAAGCCATTCCATATCCTGGGCCCCTCTGCCTGCTGAAGTTGCGACGGCGCTTCGCTCCGAGTTCCAGGCAGCCAACACTGCTTGGCACACATTCGGGATCGTTGACAAGCGCATCTACCTCGGCGTTTGGCTTGGACCTGGTGCACAGTTGGGCGACCAATGGGCTGCTCCTGCTCTCAAGCACCACACTCGGTCAGTGGCTATCAGCCAGCTGCTCGCCTATATTCGGAGCGAGCGCTCACTACGCTCTCCTACATCATGCAGCTAACGTGTGTTCCATGGGTGCTTGAGCAGCGTCAACGATTCCTGGTTGCCCGCCTCCTTCGTTTCCCAAGTTCGATGCTCGCGACTGCGGGTATCTTCTGGCTGTGGAAACAGGGGACGCCGCGCTTCACCTCGGCTCATGTGGAGGGCGCGGCGGCCCTTATCAAACAGCCTTGGTCACTCTTTGATCGCTGGCGTTTTCAACTTGAGCGACACCGTCGTCTGGTGCACGAGGCCGGATGCTGTGAAACACGGGATGGTTTTCTCATGGCTCCATCGTTCTGGCAGGACGCCCCGCTCGCATTGCGTCTCGAACTTGCTGCATTAGCTTTCCTGGACATGCCGAGCTTGCTCGCGTTGGAGACCATGCGCGTCGTTTCTTGCGAGGACACCTCGCCCCCCATTGCATTGATTCGCATGTCCCCGACAGCGCCTCTCGCGCCATCGCGGCGATCTTGTCGGCGAGAGACGCGGCGCGACGAGAGCCTGGTGGACTGGGCAATGTCGGATCTATTCAATCGCCTTAGCCAGGAGGTGCGAGGCATCTGCCAGTCGGATCAACTTTTAATCGCCGAGTCTAGAGATTTGAGGCCTCTGCAGGGTCAGGAGCGAGGCCCCCCTAGGAAGCCCAGCGCGGCTCCGGGCGCCATCAGCCCGACCTCAGCACATGGCAGGCGTCTCAAGTGGCTGTCGGCCTCTTACTCGCTCATCTCCCCTTGGTTCTCCCCGAGGCGTTGTTCCATCGTCTGCAGGTGCGCTTGCTAAGACACCTTGGGCTCGCGATCTCCCCTGACTTACACGCCGCGGCACGCGTCGCCCTGAATGCCCTTCCTCCTAGTTGGGCCATATCGTCGATTCGAACTTGGCGCGGAGGATGGATTCCGCAACGCTGGATGCAGCGCGAGGGCAGCCGCGTGCATGGGTGCCCCAGGTGCCCCGATTCAGTGCGCCATTATGTCTTGGACGGCGATCGTTGTCATCACTTTGCGGCACTCATTTTCAGACCCGACATCCTTGTTCATCCTGCGTGGCGCATTGGCATGAGATGCCATATCTTCTGTCCGCTCATGGCCATGCATCATCATGTCGGTTTTATGTACCACAAAGCTGGTGGTGACAAACCACATACCCAAGCGTTGTCTGTAGTGGCGCTGGCTCGACTTGCGATGTGTCTTCCATTTCGCGGCCGTCAGTTGGACCGCGTCCGTCGTCGCGAGCTCGCTAGCATTGTTGTGCTGGAGACGCGTGCTGAGCTCCCTGATGACGGTGACTCTGGCTCAATGGCTTGTGACGCGGAGGGCCCGAGCTTGTCTTCTTCCTCGAGCTCATCTTCTCCCTCTTCTTCGTCGACGACTCAGATGAGCAGGCCGCGCCCATTGATCACGCCATCTGCTTCCCTGAGGACACGCGCGAGGAGCCAGGTTACAGCAACTGCTCCATTGAGGGCGAGTGCTGCTCAGGAGAGCGGATCGTCGCGCCCCCGGAGCGCCCGAACTGGTCACTCGCCCGCATCGGATAACGGCCCCGCGCCTCCGATTCCCAGGGGCCCCGAGGCATAAGCGAATGTCAAGATAAGAGGGGCCCCGCACACACACACACACACACACACACACACACACACACACACACACACACACACACACACACACACACACACACATGAGTTGCGCGGTAACATGCGCGTTGGGACCGCTGGAGATGCTCTCGCTGTTCTCGAAGCTTCTCATGGTGATCCTCTGCAGACTCCCGAGTTCCTCGAGGTGCTCCCGCGCCCGTCCGAGGCGTCGCCGTCCGTCGAGATCCCCGAGATGTTCTTGAGCCCTCAGAGCCCCCTTGGTCCCCGCGTGGTTTCTGAGGCCAGTCTGGAGGTCCCCGAGCCCCTCGAGGCGCCGTGGACCCGCTGGGCCCTCTTTCAGCCTCTAGTGCCCGCCCAGCCCTTTGCCGTTGGAAGCCATACCACATGCCTATACCTGCCCCGGGGGGGGGGCCCGCACAGCCCCCCCTCGCGCCCGTCGACGCCGGCTGCGCCAAGTTGGTCTTCAGCGCGCTCGACACGCAGGGCTGCCCGCGCCCCCGCGCGGCACACGGGCCCCTCTCCCAGCCGCGGTGCGATTCGCGGCAGCAGCAGTTGCGGTGATTGTAGCAGGAGCAGCAGCTGCGATGACCATAGTAGCGGTGATGCCACTTGTCTCTCGAGTTCGACTTGCCCCGTTCTCTGCCCCAACCCTTGGTTTAGGCGTCGATGGGGGGGGAGATGAGGAGTCGTTTTTTTCTTCTCCGCCAATTTGCCTGACATCGAAGAGCGTCTGTCGCCCCCCCTCGGAGCTCAGATTGAGCCAGAGCTTCCGCGGCTGCGCGAGTAGCGCAGGCACGCGCTCCTTTGGGCGCGCCCCTCCCCCCCCCTCCCCCCCCCCCCCTTCCCCCATCCCTGCCCCTGCGCCCTGCGCGCCCTCATCGCCATTTGCATCATCACCACCATCACCATCATATTCATCATAAACATCATCGTTGTCGTCATCATCGCCATCATCATCGTCGTCCTCATCATTTTCAGCATCACCAGCATGTCCAAAATCGTGTTCGTCATCATCAGCACCATCATCAGCATCAGCATCACCGTCATAGCCATCCACATCAGCAGCATCATCATCAGCGCCAGCAACATCGGGATCTGCATCGGCACCATCATCATCAGCAGCACCAGCATCACCACCATCACCGTCATCGCCGTCATCGTTCTTATCATCATACTCACCATCGTCATCATCATGATGGGCATCACCACCATCGTCGTCGTCGCCGCTAGCGTCGTCGCCGTAATCACATCCATCATCATTGTCTGGATCGGCATCAACATCAGCATCATCATCACTGTCTGTCACCATTCAGTCACCGCCAACCACCAATATCTATCATCTTTCTCTCAATAGTCATCATCAGCGTCATCATCATAGTCAGCACCAACTGCATCCTTATCATTATGTAATGGCCTTCGGCCCATTCCGCCTCCGTGCCTGGCCTGCGGGCATGAAGCCTATTGGATGTTCGTTGGGATCTCGTGGGAGGCCTCTCGGGGGCCTCTTGGAGGCAGTCTGGACGCCTCTTGGGCACCGTTTTGGGTCCTCTGTTGGGTCTCTTAGGGGCCTCTTGGGGGCGTCTTGGAGCCCCCCGGGCGCCTCGTGGGGCCTCCCGGGGTCTGCTTCTCAAGCCACTCGGGCCCAAGCTCGCTTTGCTTGGGCACGAGGCCTGCTGCTGCACCCGCAATGGCGTTGGCTTGAGGGCCTCTGGAGCTTCTCAGGCAGATCGGCCTGGACCTCCGGAGGTGAAGTGCAGGCTTATCGGATCTACTACCTGATCCCGGCTTGCATGCGATTTCTGCTACCTGTCAACTTCGCCTCGTCGGAGTTGCTGGAACGATTGGCTGATTTTGGTAATCCTCATCGTCAGCTCGATGTCCTGTTTTTCGACAGCGTCAACGCCTCCTATTTCATGGCTGGGAGCGAGCACGATCCTGCTCAAGGTCGATGGGAAGTTCCGTCGAATTCCCCGGCCTCCGCCTATGGCGCGGCAGCATTCACATGAGGAGTTGCACCTGGTGACTGGTCTTGGCAGGGAGGTTGCATCCCACGGTTCTTCCCTGAGCGCGCCGACGCCGCCGCCTCCGCCGAATCCAGCGCCCAGAGCCGCGCCGACCGAGGAGATCACCAACGACACGATGATCCAGTGGTCCATGAAGAACTTCACCAAGCAGGAGAGGAAGGCCGCAAAGCAGCTGGAGAAGAGGATCAGGCACAAGTGGAACCAGTTGAACCAGTTGCTGAAGGTAAAGAAGGAGATGAGGGAGAAGCAGATGAGGGAGGAGAAGGTCCCATTGGCCGTGGGGCGCCCGAGGCTGCCCGCGCCGCCGCAGCCACTGCCGCCTGGCAGGTGGACCTACCCCGACCCGAACATGAGCGACCCGTTCGCGCAGGTCGCGAAGTGCCCGAGGACGCCTCCGAGGAGCAGCAGCGACACGATGAGCTCTTCATCGGCAGTTCGGTCGCCTCCGCTTCGGACCCCGAGCGCGCGATGAACGAGCCTGGCCAGGCGCACGAGAAGAAGCTCAAGAAGAAAAAGAAGAACAAGAAGGACGTGGAGCAGGTTCATGTTGAGCCTGAGGCTCATGTGGAGCCGTGCGCAGGTGACATTTTCGAGATGGTTGATGATGAGACCGAGGAGCTTCTGCCTGCCGTCGCTGCCGGCGCGGAGGAGCCCGTTTCCGAGCGCCGGGAGTATTTCGAGGAGGATTTTGAGAGCCTGGGAGAGGACCTGAAGGAGAAGCTCCGGAGTTTGGGCTATTTCCGACAACGGTCGTCGACTGGGTCTTGAAGCTCTGCGCGCTCTTCGTCCCGGTTTTTTCTTCTTTCGGATCGGTCTTATCGGCAAGGGTTTCTGGGGGGCATATTATTCGGTGCTCTTCTTCTTCTTCCAGCACTTTCGGTTCAAACCCGCTTTTTCAGCCTGCCTGTTAGTCCAGTCTTGAGCCTAGCACGCAGCCGTCCACAGGAGGAAAAACAAACAAAACAACAACAAAAAAACCTCGGGTCTCCTGCGGAAGGCTCGGATTGTCGGTTCTTGTGTCCTGTCTTGGGCCCCTTTGGGGGCCGTCTTGGGGCCCTCTTTGGCCGTTTAGGGGCCCTGTTGGAGGCCTCTTGGGGAGGTCCTGGGGGCCTCCACGGCCGTCTGGGAGTGCCGGGAAGCCGAAATGGAGAGAAAGCCAAACATAATCGAAAACCTGAGGCAGATGAATGATGTTGGCCTCTTGGGAGGCCTCTTGGAGGCCTCTTGGGGCGTCTTGGAGGCCTCTTGGGCCGTCTGGGAGCCATCTTGAGCGTCTTGGAGCGATCGTTCGGCGACTCGGGGCCCTCTTGGACCGTCTTGGGGGCCTCTTGGGGCCCTCTTGGCTTGTCTTTACGGCCGAGAAAGGCATGCGACAAGATGCGCCAGATCCCGGAGGGCCCGCGGGAAGCCCCAGTAGATTCGAGACGTTGGGGTCCAGGTTCTATAAAGATTCCTCAGGACAGGACTGAGGCTCCAGGGATTAGACAAAGGACATGTAGACACGCCCATTTTGTGGAAAGAGCGCCAGTGGATCACCTTGAAGACACAAAAGGGGGGTGTGCTCCAGGGAACCCCCCCCCCCCCTTAAGGGAGGGGGGGGGGTCGAGAACCCGCCCCCCCCTCCCTCCCTTCAAGGGGGGGGGAGGGTCGACCCCCCCCCCCCCCTTTGAAAGGAGGGGGGGGTGGGGGTTCGAACCCCTCCCCCCCCCCCCCTTTCCGCAGGGGCCCGGTGCGAGCGAGCCGAGCGGACTGTTGGGCCCGCCCGCACACCCGCAAAGCTTTCAGAGTCCCGCCCCCGACGGCCCCTACGTCCAACAGTCTGCGCGCGAGGCGAGCGAGGTTTAGGGTTTAGGGTTAGGGCTAGGGGTTAGGGGTTAGGGTTTAGGGTTTAGGGTTTAGGGCTTCTCGGGCGCGCAGCGGCCGACAGTCAAGGCAAGGCAGCCCCCCCTTCGGCAAGCTTGATTGGGGGGGCGTTTAGCCGACCCGATCAAGCTTGGCGAGGGGCGCCAGAGCTGCAACCACTTCCCACCCCCGGCCGCAGGGCCGGCGACCTCCCAAACTAAAGCCTTTTAGGGTTTAGGGCCGCTGGCCCCTAAATTCCCAATGCGCTCCAAGCGCTCCCAGGCGCTCCCAGGCGCTCCCAAGCGCTCCCAGGCGCTCCCCGGCGCTTCCAGGCGCTGCCAGGCGCTGCCAGGCGCCCACAGGCGCTCCCAAGCGCTCCCAAGCGTTCCCCGGCGATCCCAGGCGCTCCCAAGCGCTCCCAAGCGCTCCCAGGCGCTCCCAGGTGCTTCCCGCTCGCTCCCAGGCGTTCCCAGGCGCTCCCAGGCGCTCCCAGACGCTCCCAGGCGCTCCCAGGCGCTCCCACATGCGCCCAGAGGCGCTCGGAGCGCTCCCCACGTGTTTTTACGTGTCAGGAAGCATGGGAGCGAATTACAAGTCAAAAGTCTCTGGGTTTAGGGTGTTATATTCTTCGAGGATCTAGGGAAAGTTTATCTTTGAATCGCGACTCCCAGGGGGCAGCCTACGGCTGCATGGGCGACCCAGTCTGGCAACCAGCTGACGCTTCTCAGAGATGCCCTGTCTCTCGTAGACGGCGACGGTGATGCGCGGTGGGTGGGCAGAAGCACAACGAGGTGCTTGGGAATTTAGGTTTACGGTTTACGGTTTAGGGGTTAGGGGTTAGGGGTTAGGGGTTAGGAGTTAGGGTTTAGGGTTTAGGGTTTAGGGTTTAGGGTTTAGGGTGTCCTCTGTCAGCGCTGGCTGATCATCAATCGTGTAAGACCACCCCCACCCATAAAATGGAGTGGGGGTGGGGCAATCGTGTTGCGGTGACATCATGTTGAGCGGAATCATGTTTCGGCTACGGGGCCAGCTCCCCTTTTCACATTCCCACCCCGCGCCCGTTAGGGCGGCGAACCACCCACGGCTTTCTCTATTAGGGTTTAGGGTTCATTCGGTAGTCGAGGTTCTCTTTCTCATAGGGCTCCACGATTCCAGTCGGTTAGGCGATCTTTCTCATATGTACGACAAAGAATGCTTTGTGTAAAGCACGTACACAGATACCTTCTTGAGTCTTAAGATATGCGCAATCCTGGGTTTAGGGTTGACGCTTTGCGTCGGGGGAAAGGGTTTGGGGTGAAACGCCGCGCGGGCGTTTGATTGTGCGCTTGTGGCGCCGGCTCCGCTCGCTTCGCTCGCTCCGCCGATACCGCTCCTCTGGAACTACGAAATCCAGCTGGCGCGCCCAGAAGCGTCCTGGGCACTGGGCGGCAGCTGATTCACAATGAAGAAATGCTTTGGAAGGCCTTGGAAGAGCCCTGGGGGCGCGGGGTGGGCCCTGGGAGGGCCCTGGGGAAGGTTCAGGTGCGCCCTGGGCCCTGGGCGGCTGCTCATTCACCGTGGCGTGCGCCTGAGGTGCCCTGGGGAAGCCCTGGGAGGGCCCCGGGAGGGCCCTGGGAGGGCCCCGGGAGGGCTCCGGGCGGCTGCTAATTCACCGTGGCGTGCGCTTGGGATGCCTTGGGAGGGCCCTGGGAGGGCTCTGGGAGCTTTGGAATCGCCACAAAATGCCCCTGGCGGGTGCAGGAGCGCCTGGGCCCTGGGCGGCTGCTAATTCACCGTGGCGTGCGCCTGGGGCGCCCTGGGGAAGCTCTGGGAGGGCCCCGGGAGGGCCCTGGGCGGCTGCTAATTCACCGTGGCGTGCGCCTGGGATGCCCTGGGAGGGCCCTGGGAGGGCTCTGGGAGCTCTGGAATCGCCACAGAGTGCTCCTGGCGCGCCCAGGAGCGCCCTGGGCCCTGGGCGGCTGCTTCTTCACCGTGGCGTGCGCTTGGGGTGCCCTGGTGAAGCCCTGGGAAAGCCCCGGGAGGGCCCTGGGAGGGCCCCGGGAGGGCCCTGGGCGGCTGCTAATTCACCGTGGCGTGCGCTTGGGATGCCTTGGGAGGGCCTTGGGAGGGCCTTGGAAGCTCTGGAATCGCCACAGAGCGCCCCTGGCGCGCCCAGGAGCGCCCTGGGCCCTGGGCGGCTGCTAGTTCACCGTGGCGCGGGAGGGCCCTGGGAGAGCCCCGGGAGGGCCCTGGGCGGCTGCTAATTCACCGTGGCGTGCGCTTGGGATGCCCTGGGAGGGCCCTGGGAGGGCGGGCGCCCCTGGAGGGCCCTGGCAGGCCCTGGGCTGAGCGGGTAGGGGTGTCACGAGCGGGCCTGGCCTGCCCTGGCGCTCCCAGGCGGTCCCAGGCGTTCCCAATCGCTCCCAGGCGCTCCCAGGCGCTCCCAGGCGCTCCCAGGCCCTGCCCAGCGCTCACCCCGGGCTGAGCGGGCAGGGGTGTCACGAGCGGGCCTGGCCTGGCCTGGCGCTCCCAAGCGGCCCCACGCGTTCCCAATCGCTCCCAGGCGCTCCCAGGCGCTCCCAGGCGCTCCCAGGCCTTGCCCCGCGCTCACCCCGGGCTGAGCGGGTAGGGGTGTCACGAGCGGGCCTGGCCTGGCCTGGCGCTCCCAGGCGGTCCCAGGCGCTCCCAGGCGCTCCCAAGCGCTCCCAAGCGCTCCCAGGCGCTCCCAGGCGCTCCAGGCGCTCCCAGGCCCTGCCCAGCGCTCACCCCGGGCTGAGCGGGCAGGGGTGTCACGAGCGGGCCTGGCCTGGCGCGCCCAGGATTGCCTTGGGCCCTGGGCGGCTGCCAATTCACCGTGGCGGGCGCCCGGGGTGCCCTGGGAGGGCTCTGAGGGTTCCTGGCGCGCCCAGGATCGCCCTGGGCCCTGGGCGGCTGCCAATTCACCGTGGCGGGCGCCTGGGGTGCCCTGGGATGGCCCGGGGGCTCCCGAATCGCCACGGAACGTCCCTGGCGCGCCCAGGATCGCTCTGGGCCCTGGGCGGCTGCCAATTCACCGTGGCGGGCGCTTGGGGTGCCTTGGGAGGGCCCTGGGGGCTCCCGAACCGCCACAGAACGCCCCCGGCGCGCCCAGGATCGCCCTGGGTAAAACTCTTTTTCCCGGCAAACTCGACTTTTTCCCGGCAAACTGGACTGTTTCCCGGCGATCCGTTTTAGAAACCTTTAAAGCTTTTGAAAAGCTTTACAGAGTTCCCTCCGACGACGGACCCTGGAGCCTCCGACGCGGCCGCCTTGGGCCCTCCTTACGCCCCCTTGGGGCCTCCTGAGGCCATCTTGGGGCCATCTTGGGCCTGTCCTGGGCCGTCCATGGGGCCTCTTGGGCCGTGCTCAGGACTTATTGGAGGCCGCTGGGTTGTTTCTGGGCTTATCTTCACGCCTCGTCGTCATTCGTTTCGGTCGTCAGCGGAAGGAGGAGGAGGAAGAGGAGGAGGAGGACAGTGGGAGCAGGAGTCGGATCCATGATCAGTGAGGGGGAGGACGAGGGAGGATTGGGAAGGTGGATGATGGAGGGTGTCGTTCGTCGTCGTCATTCGTCGTAGTCGGTCGTCAGGTCCTCGCACTCGTCTTCTTCGGTCGTCGGTCGTCGCCGCCGACGTGCTCTCTCGCGCGCGCGCGCCGCCCCCTGAGGAGACGAGGGGGGGGATGAGGAGGAGCAGGACGAGGAGGAGGATCAGGAGAATAAGGCAGATGATGACGATGATGCTGATGCTGAGAAGGGTGAGGATAAGGAAGACGAGCAGTTGGATGAGTATGAGGATATGGGCGGACGAAGGGCCGCTGGGGATGAGGAAGACCATGATGATGATTACGATGATGATGATGATGATGATGATGATGATGATGATGATGACGATGATGATGATGATGACGATGATGACGACGACGGTGATGATGATGATGATTGATGACGATGACGATGACGATGACGATGACGATGACGATGACGATGACGATGATGATGATGATGATGATGATGATGATGATGATGATGATGACATGACGATGACGATGACGATGACGACGATGATGATGATGATGATGATGATGATGATGATGATGATGACGACGACGACAACGACGACGACGATGGTGATGATGGCCGATGGGGATGAGGAAGGCCGCCCTTGCGGTTTTCTGTGGCTGCCTTCGGGCCTTCTTGGCCGTCTGGAGGGTCTCGTGGTGCCGTCTTGAGCCATCGAGGAGCCTTTGAGGCCGTCTTGGGTCCTTCCGGACGCCCTTTTGGGCCCGCTTGAGGCTCTCTTGGGGCCGCCTTGGGCCAGCTTGGGGCACTCTTGGGGCCGTCCTGGGTCGCCGATGAGGCCTTTTGGGCCGTGCTGAGGACGTCTTGGAGGCCACTAGTATTGATGTTATTAGTGGTACTACCAATGCTGTCCATGTATGTACACCTCAGACTGCTATGATTGGATGTGCGACTGCTGCTCCCGATACTGCTTCCGATACTGTGCGACTACTGCTGCCGACGGTGATGATGACGGCGAAGATGATGATGATGAGGATGAGGATGAGGATGAGGATAACGATGATGAAGATGATGATGACGGTGATGACGATGATAATGATGATGACGATGATGGGAGGAGGGAGGAGGGCAACGGAAGTGAGTGAGTGAGGTGACGCGGGGCGCTGTTTCTTCAAAGCGAGGCCCCAACACCACAGGATGGTTGGGGAAAGAATCACGGTGCTACTACTATCTAGTGGCCTTCGGCCCATCCCGCCACCGTGCCTGGATTCGTGGACATTGGACGTTGTTGGAGGCTATGGTGCCGTCGTGGAGCGGTGGGGAACCGAAAGCGCGAGAATCTCAAATTCTGGACCACTCGAGGCATGTCGGCAGCATGCCTCAAGTGGTACCGAAGAAATACGTCTTGAGGCATGTCCGTTGTATGCCTCAAGCAGTACCGATCAGGTATCACTTGAGGCATGTCGGCAATATGCCTCAAGTGGTACCCAATGTATGTGTGTCGGGATCTCGTGTTACGCCTTTCGGGGGTCTTTGGGAGGCAGTTTTGAAGCCTCTTGGGGGCCGTTTTAGGGCCTCTGGGAGTCTTTTTGGGGCCTCATGGGGGCTTCTTGGGGGCTGCTTGGGGTTTCTTGGGGGCCTCTTGGGGGCCTCTTGGGGGCCTCTGGGGGCCTCTTGGGGCACTCTTGGGCCCCCCTGGGGCTCCTGGGGGCGGAAAGTTTGATTTTTTGAATTTTTTGTCGCCCTCTTGGACCCCTCTTGGTGCCGTCTTGGAGCCCTCTTGGGCCGTCTTGGAGCCCTCTTGGGCCGTCTTGGGGCCGTCTTGGGCCGTCTTGGGGTTCTCTTGGGCCCTCTTGGGGCCGTCTTAGGGGCCTCTTGGGCCGTCTCAGAGCGTCGGGAAGTCGAAAAGGCGAGAAAGCAAAAAACATAGAAAAACACAATGGGAAATCAACAATGTTAGCCTCTTGGGGCCCTCTTGGGAGGCCTCTTGGGGGCCTCTTGGGCCGTCTTGGAGGCCTCTTGGCCCGTCTTGGGGCCATCTTGGGCGTCTTGGAGCGCTCTTTGGGCGTCTCGGGCCCCTCTTGGGCCGTCTTGGACGCCTCTTGGGGCCCTCTTGGCACGTCTTGGGGCCTTCGTGGGCCCGAAAAAGTCACGCGGCCAGCTGCGACAAGGCCCAAGGCAGCTGCGACAAGGCCCAAGGGAACCGCGACAAGGCCCGGGAGATTTTGCAATTTGGGCTCTGGTGCCCTTAATGATTCCTCAGGAGCGAGGACTCAGGCTCAGGGGACGAGGCAGAGGACCTCAGGAAACGCCCACTCCGTGCCCAGAGGCACGGTGGCGGATAACCAGTAGTACGTCTACCTGGGCGGTTTTTGACATCGCTTACGAACACTTCTGCTTTTACTACCACTAATCTTTCCACTACTACAACTACTATTCGTAATCTCACTATCCTTAATACAATCACTCCTAGTAGTACTAATCCACTAACCCTACTACTACTACTGCTGCTACTACTACTACTACTACTACTACTACTACTACTACTACTACTACTACTACTACTACTACTACTATACTACTATTACGATTACTACTACGACTACTACTACTACTACTACTACTACTACTACTACTACTACTACTATACTACTACTACTACGACTAACTACTACTACTACTACTACTACTACTACTACTACTACTACTACTACTACTACTACTACTACTACTACTACTACTACTACTACTACTACTACTACTACTATGACTACTACTATTACTATTACAAACACTGCGAGGAGTAGTGCTACGGCGAAGGCCGCACGACACAAGTCAACCACTGGACTCTTTCCCGGCTAGGATCTGCGCAGCGGGAGTTGGAGACCCTTTAGGTGATAGTGGGATTTTCGGAAATCCATGCTTCAAGCTTCCATACAAAAACTAAGCAAACTGGACTCTTTCCCGGCGGAGCGCCGGGGAAAAGTCCAGTTTGCCGGGAAAAACCCAGTTTGCCGGGAAAAAGTGGACAACCGATCGCCCTGGGCCCTGGGCGGCTGCCAATTCACCGTGGCGGGCGCCTGGGGTGCCCTGGGAAGGCCTTGGGCGCTCTCGAATCGCCCTGGGCCCTGGGCGGCTGCCAATTCACCGTGGCGGGCGCCTGGGGTGCCCTGGGAGGGCTCTGGGTGCTCCCGAAAATCGCCACGGACCGTCCTTGGTCGCGCCCAGGATCGCCCTGTGCCCTGGGCGCTGCCAATTCACCGGCGGCGCCTGGGGTGACCTGGTAAGCCGTGGGGGCTCCGAAAAATCGCCACGGAGCGCCGCCTGGCGCGCCCAGGATCGCCTTGGGCGGCTGCCAATGCACCGGCGGGCGCCTGGGGTTGCCCTGGAAGGCCCCGGGGGCTCCGAATCACAACGGAAACGTCCCTGGCGCGCTGGGAATCGCCCTGGGCCTTGGGGGCCCTGGGCGTCTTCCAATTCACCGTGATGGGCGCCTGGGGCCAGGTGGGAGGGCCTGGGGCTTCGATTTCGCCACGGAACGTCCCTGGCGCGCCCAGGATCGCCCAATTCACCGGGGCGGCGCCTGGGTTGCCCTGGGAAGGCCCTGGGGGGCCGAGTCGCCAGGAAACGTCTTTTACAAGCCGGCCGATCAGGGGGGGTCCACTCTGGAAAACTTTAGGATTCGAGGTCGAAAAAAAAAATGCCAGTGGCGATCCGTGTCTTTTAGCAGTTTTTATTGAAGCTCCAGGGGGGAGCAGGGCGCCCGTCACGGTGAATTCGGTTGATGTTTTGGGGTTATAAGTCTCTTAGATGGTCGCCCAGGCGGGCACAGGATAATCGCTTACGCGTAAGCCGCATCATTGATAATGAGATGAGGCCCTCGCGGGCCCCTGCCTGACGGCAACCGAGACTCTGCTGAGCTGGTCTGTGAATTCGCATTCGGCCGGGAGGTAGTCTGACTGCGAGGTGCCATAAAGGGCGCTTGCCGCCTAAATGGGTGGGTGGATACGGGCCAAGCGGCCCTGGGCGAGTTTAGGGTTTAGGGTTAAGGTTTAGGGTTAGGGCTAGAGTTTAGGGTGGTTAGGGTTAGGGGTTAGGGCTTAGGGTTAGGCATTAGGATTTAGGGTTAGGGTTGAGGGGTCAGGGTTAGGGTTCGGGTTAGGGTTTAGGGTTCGGGTTTAGGGTGACGATTGGGCTTTATGGTTTAGGGTTTAGGGTTAGGGTTAGGGTTTAGGGTTAGGGTAGGGTTAAGGTTTAGGGTTAGGGTTAGGGTTTAGGGTTAGGGTTGGTTTAGGGTTCAGGGTTTAGGGTTCGGGTTAAGGTTTAGGGTTAGGTCATAGGGTGTAGGGTTACGGTTAAGGTTGAGGGTTAGGGTTAGGGCTAGAGTTTAGGGTTAGGGTTAGGGTTAAGGATTAGGGTGTAGGGGTTAGGGTTAGGGTTAGGGTTTAGGGTCAGGGTTTAGGGTGTAGGGTTTTGGGGTTAGGGTTTAGGGTTAGGGTTAGGGTTTAGGGTTAGGGTTTAGAGTTTAGGGCTAGGGTTTAGGGTTTAGGGTCAGGGTTGGGGTTGAGGTTACGGTTTAGGGTTAGGGTTAGGGTTTAGGGTTTAGGGTGAGGGGTAGGGTTGGGGTTAGGGTGTAGGGATAGGGTTGAGGGTTAGGGTTAAGGGTTCAGGTTTAGAGCTTAGGTTAGGGCTAGGCTTAGTGTTAGGGTTTGGGGTCAGGGTTAGGTCTACGGTTAGGGTTTAGGCTTCGGGTTAGGGATTAAGGATTAGGGTTCAGGGTTTGGGTTAGAGGTTAGGGGTTCGGGGGGGTCGGGCGGGGGTGGTAGGGATGGGGTTCCGGAGCGGGGCGCGAGCCGGGGAAAGGGGGGGGGGGGGGGTTCGCCGACGACGTTCGGGAACGGGGGGGGGGTGGGGTTTCGCCGACGAACGGCTCGGGCAAGGGGGGGGGGGGGGGGTTCGCCGACGACGCTCGCAGGGGGGGGGGTGGGGTCGCGGACGCACGGCTCGGGCAAGGGTAGGAGGGGGGGGGGTGGGGTCCGAACCCCCCCCCCCCTTTGGGTGATCCAGCGGCGCGCCCTCCATTTTGTGCCCAAGTGCACATTGTGAATCATCTTCATCACCACCATCATCATCATCAGCAGCAACGTAATTATCAGCAGCAATGGCATCATGAACATCATCACCGTCATCGTTAGCATCATCATCATCGCCGTCATCATCATCACCATCATCAGCAGCTTCAGCATCTGCGTAAACATCCGTATCATCTTCATATTCATCACCAGCATTATCACCATCATCGCCATCATCGTCATGCGCATCATCACCATCAACGACATCATCATCATCCTTACCATCATCGTCGGCATCAGCATCATCACCATCGTCGCCGTCACCGTCGTTATCATCACCACCTCCATCGTCGCCGTCAGGGTCGTCGTCAACAGCATTCACATCATCATCATCATCATCATCATCATAACCACCACATAGCATCATTCGTTCATAACCAACCACCAATCAACATAATCAGCATCATCATGGCCATATTCGGCGTCATCATCATCACTCCCACCATCATCATCAACAGCCGTATCATCATCACCACCATCATCATCACCACCATCAGCATCACCATCATCACCGTCTTCAGTTCATGGTATCGTTCCTCCCCCTTCTCTCCCGACGCTCTGCTGCGGCACACCCCTCACACGCTTCTTGACCCCATAGGGAGCTTAACAGAAGGCCCCAATTGCAGCGCCCGCCTGGCGTTACCCCGCCCGCCCATGTCGGGACACGCCTCACACGGTTCGTAACCCCAAAAGCCCCAGTAGCAGCACGCGCATGGCGTCACCCCGCCCGCCCATTTCGGCACACGCCTCACATTTTTCGTCACCCCACAAGGAAGCTCCACCAAAGGCCCCTGTGGCAGCGCCCGCATGGCGTCACCCCGTCCACTTCAGCACACTCCTCACGCGTTTCGTGGCCCACCGGAGCTCACCCGAAGACCCCAGTGGCAGCGCCCGCATGGCGTCACCCCGCCCGTTTCGGCACACCCCTCACCCGCTTCGTGACCTCATTTTCGTCCCGCCTGCGTTACTGTATCTACTTTTGCATATGGTTGCGTCTTTCGCCAGGATAACTGTTGACGGTGTTGCGATTTTGGTCGGTGCGGTCGACATCGGCGCGGAAACACTGGGCACGGAGATCAACAGCAGTTCTGGCCATGTTGAGCCCGATTCGCTGTCGGCGTCGCCGCAGGCGTTGCCACTTTTTCACAACGGGCGTGTTCGCCCGGTTCCGGGCGCCAGGACCATCACATATTGATCCAGTTCGGAAAATGCCGCAGAGATATGGAGTCCAGGGCCCGCGGGCTATTACAGATCGATCCGGCTCGAAAAGATGGGGTCCAGGGCTCCAGGCTAGTCTTCAACAGCGTTGCGATGTTTCGAAACGGGGGCGCAAAAAATGAGTTCGACACCAACAGCTCTTGTCCATTTTGAGTCTGATTCGCTGTCGGCGACCGCACGGACGTCGTCCAAAGGCCGCCTGCGCAACAGAGTCCGCTGTCGGTTTTGGACAACACATGCTGTTCAGCATCGTACACATTCTTGTCCGTAGCCATGTCGGGCGTTCCAACTTCACAACGGGCGAATTCGCCCACTTTCGGGCCCCGCGTCCATCACATAACGATCGGGCTCGAAAAGTGATGCACAAAAACGGGGTCCAGGGATCTAGTCGAGTTGTTTTATGATGCTGCAGTTTTTTCACGAAGATCTGAGGGTTTGGTAACGGTGCCCACCAAATGACAGCCAGCGAGCTCTTATTGTCCAGACACGGCCCTGCGCCGCAGAAACAAGGATTTTGCAAACCCAGATCTCCGACGGTACGATTTGCTTCATCTGGGCGTTTCTCCCGATTTCGGCCCCTGGGGCCCGTTATCGGGCCCTGGGACCAAGAAAAGGATCCAGGACGAAAAAGTACCCCCAGCGCTTTGAGCCTTTTCAAGGAAGGATCAAGGGGCCGCGGATTGAAAAAAATTGATCGCCAGATGTCAGAGGACCAGAACTCTGCAAACCAGGTCTTTGCCAGATCCTGCGGGAGAGAACGTCGGACAGGGGATGTTTCGGCAAACCGTAACAGCTTGGGTGCGTCAACGTTCTGGTTCATCAAAGTCACCCTTCACGAAGCCCTGACCGATGCTTTTGCTAGATTTCGGTTTCCAGGGCCTCGGGACCATCAAAATGGATCCTGGGCGAAAACTGTCCCCAGGGAAGCGGTCGAGATCTCTGCGGGGATTCGGGATCGAGAAATTAGCCCATCAGAGGTGTTGGTTCTCGTTTTTGTGTTCGTCCTTCTGTGGGCCTCCTAGAGGATCGTCGTCGTGGCCGCAGGACTCGCCTCGAAATTCTGGCCAGGACGCGCTCCACGACGGGTCTGGGGGCTTGGCCTGCGGAAGACAGCCTGGGGAAGAGGAAGGAGAGAGAGGGGATTGTTGAATGTCGTCTGCCTACGAAGGGGGGCATCGGGGGGTGCACTCGTGGCCACGGCTGGACGCGGCTCGAAGAGCCCGTCGGCATGGCAGGCCCGAGGGCTGCCCCGAGGGCTGCCCTGCGGCCCTGACGCGAACTGGAGCCCAGCTCTCCGGGCGCCGCGGGCCAACACGGCGGGCGCTCCTCTGCTGCTCGGGCCCCTCCTGGAGCCGCCCCTGGGCCCTCGGACACTCCAGGCACGGCCCCGGCCGGCCCCGCTGACGACGCCGACAGCTCTGCAGGGCGCACGCCGTGGCAAAAAGACAGCAAGCACCGGCATCAGAGGTCTGAGGCCGCCCCTCCTCCCCGGAGAGCCCGCCTCCACTATACGCCGGAGCGGCCTGGTGCGGGCAAACTTTGCCCCCCCGATCGCCGAGCGCGGTGCGGCAGTGGCGCCCTGCTCGCTGGGGTTTGGCGCCCCCGCGGCTCCCCGAGAGCCGCGCGCCCAGGGGCACTCTTGCCCGGGGTCGCTCTTGCGCGTGGCCGGCCGCCACCCGTCCACTTGCACCGGCCCTGGCCAGGCCAAGCTTGGAGCCTGGATCGGCGGATGCAGCCATCTGGCCCGGCCTGGCCAGGAGGGCTGGACCGGCCAGGTAGTTGGACGGCTTCCGAGGTTCGCTTTTCGGCTATACGCAAGAGTGACCCTGGGTAGGAGTGACCTTTGGTGCGCGGCGTTTTGGGGTCCGCAGGGGGACCAAGCCTGGGCGCGCAAGCAGCTGCTGCTGCTTTGTTTTCAGCCATCTGGGGACGCATCTGTGCCCGCACCAAAGGTCACTCCTGCGAAAGGTCACTCTTACGTCTAGTCGAATTTTCTCGTGCCCGTATGAGGCGTTCCAGAAAGGGCCTCGCCTTCGAGGGTCGAAGGAGCTGCCATCGCTTCCTCGGCGGAGGGTGGCGGAAGTAAGACGGGGGCCTGCTCCGCCTGCGGAAGCAAGCGGAGGCTCGGCGGAAGGCGGCGGGGGTAAAGCAGGCGTCCCCAAGAGATGGCAACCTTTGGGGAGTGCAGGGTTTCCAGATTCCGCCATATCCTGCTTGTCTTCCCATCCCTCATGAATATGGCACTGTTCGAGGAAGCCACTCCTTGCTCCCGCGGCCATTGGGCTCGGGCCGTCTCATCTTAGAGGAGGGGCGTCGCCCCATCGACTCGGCCCTCGCCGCGCGCGCACGGCGGAGGGGGCCCACGGTTTGCTGTTTCTTCTTGTGCATCCTGGGGGGGGGGGGGGGGCGGCACCCTTGGATGCTCTGTGCGTTTTGGCCGGCGGAGGATATCATGTTCTTGAAGGATGTTCTCCCAGGTCCGACTGTATGAGTCAACTCGTGTTCAGAATTGTCGCTAACACGTCCGGGCTCTCTCCTAGCAGACCCTAGAACTGTTCACACCTCTGACGAATTGGATATGGACGGACCTGTTCAGTTCGATAGGATGTGCCCACATAGTAGGGCGGATGCGGCGATTTCTGCTTCGGTGTTCCTCAGTCCTCCCAAGCGTGGAGGAAAGTTGTAAGCACAAGTAGAGGGTACACGATAAAGGCGGGGAAATGAGGGAGAGGAGGAGGATCATGAGAGAGAACGGCGAGGAGAAGAGCAGAACTAGAACCACAGAGAGACGCAGATTCGACAATGCCAGTGCGCATTGCGTGCCGCAGAGGGAACGGGGAAGGGAAGGGGCGAAGGGAGGGGGAGGGGATGGGGGAGGGCGGGAAGGGGGGGGGGGGAAGTGGGGGAAAGGGGGGAGGGAGCAGGGGACGGTGAAGCAGAGAGGAGCAAGCAAAGTGCGCTCGGGTCGTGTCTGGCGTTCTACCCCTCCCTCCCAGCCCTGGCCATTGCGTAGAGCCCCCTTTCTGTCTTCACATAACCAGTCGGGCGTCGAAGAAGCCGCCGACTCTGAAAAGGCAGACGGACGCCGCGAACCATAGCATGGAACAGCACGGCGCAGGAGAGCACGGCAGAGCGTAGCATGCCGTAGCCGTAGCAGGAAAAGGGAGGAGTGGGGGGGGGGAAGGGAGGGGAGAGCGCGGTGGACCTTGAGATCCGACGACGCGAAAAAGTTGCAGCATGGTAAAAATCACGACCTGAGCCCTTGATCCCAATGGTTCGGCGCCACTGTCGAGCCGTGTCGATATGAGAGGATCCTGGGGCCCGAGATTGGGCGAAGACGCCCGGCGCCAAAAAAAGTTGCCACGCCAGGACCTCAGGGTTGCCTCTGCGGGGGCAGGCGGAGGAGGGGCAGGGGCCTTGCCGCTGCGACTGGAACTCCCCAGCGCTCAGAGGTGCCGAAGGGCGCGCCCCCGGCCGGGCCGCCACGAGGCGGGCGGCCGCCGCTCCGCCCCGCCGCGCCCGATCCTCCATCCTCGATCCGCGGTCCTCCTCCTCGATCATCAATGGTCCTCGATCCTCTTCCCTCCTCCCTCCTCCCACCTCCTCCTCCCTCCTCCCTCCTCCCTCCTCCTCCCTCCTCCTCCTCGTCCCTCCTCCTCCTCGTCCTCCTCCTCCTCCTCCGCCTCCTCCTCCTCGTCCTCCTCTTCATCGTCCTCCTCCTGATCCTCCTCCTTCTCCTCCTCCTCTCCTCCTCCCCTCCTCCTCTTCATCTTCATCATCATCATCATCCTCATCATCCTCCTCCTCCTCCTCTCCTCCTCTCCATCCTCCTCCTCCTCCTCCTCCTCCTCCTCCTCCTCCTCCTCCTCCTCCTCCTCCTCCTCCCTCCTCCTCCTCATCATCATCATCATCATCATCATCCTCCTCTTCTTTTTCTTCTCGGCATTATGGCGGGTGATTGAAGCCACGTGTGAGAATAGGGCGAGATAGAGCGGGATCAGGATAATAGAGACAAAAGACTGGCGACGGCAGCAGCAGCGGCCGACGGCACATGCAACCTGAGGTCCCTCAAAACATGCTCTGCCCTTTAATGTCCGGCGTAGACGATGCACGTCAAGAAGTACCTCCTCCCTCCCCTCCCTCCCCCAACAACACAACAGTGAAAGTGCAACAGGAGTTACTGCCTTGGGCGCGAGAGAATGGATAAAGGACGGAATATAAAATTGGAAAAGAGTAGCCTTCACTCGTGTGGGCATGGTTATTGACAGAGTCGAGTGCCTCATAATTGAGACACACTGTGCAGGTACTATGTTTTAAAGTGGGTGTACACTAGCGGGGCTCTTGAGCACGGCGTTACATTCCCCGCACAGTCCTTCACCTAAGCCCTAAGCAACATACACAGTGTGAGAAGTGGTGGCAGTGCGGTAGAAGTATGAGCACACGAAGAGTGGTGCGCCTCTCTGGGAGGCTTGTGAAAAATAAAAAGATTGGCAGCAGCGCGGGGATCGAGGAGTACAAGGCTGGTAAGATTGAATGCCCTTATCTCCTTCGGTCTCGCGCCTGATTATGAATCATACAATCCATGCCGTGAATGGTGACATCAGTCGTGTATGGATCCAGCGGGGAGTGATATTGTCGTAATGAGTGCGGTATCCAACCATCCGTCACAAGGTCCAATAATAATTGTTGTCGTAGCTCTCTGTCGTCGTCAAGGGTCCATTCGAGCCCCTCGAACCCCGGGAGGTCCATATGAGCCCCAGCAAAGAGCAAGGGTCCAGGGACCCTTCCCATGGTGACGATGGGGGCCTTGCGACGCATTCGCCCCTGTGGCAGGGGAACCATTGGTGCCTCAAAGATCCACGGGTACCTCCTCCAGGCCTCATGAGTGACCCCCTGAGCGAGCACCTTGCAGAGCCCCTCAGGATAGACCTTGGCCGCGGCGGTCCTCCAGTGCCCATAGGAGTCCTCACCCTCGAGAACAATGTGCCCGCGAGGGTGAGAGCATAAAACTCCGCTGGCTCGAGCGTCGAGCGCAGCCCCGAGGGCAGGCATATGAATGCAAAGCAACTCAGTTGGCTTGCGGCTAGCAGCGCCAAAGGCGCACTGGTGAATGAGCCGCTTTTCCACATGAGGTTGCGCTAGCAACCTCTGGACTTGTGAGAGAAACCAGGAGCTAAGAGCCTCGGGAGGGGCCCAGGGGGTTGCAGGGTGCTCCATAATACAGGGGACCCCCAGACGCCAGCAGAGGACCGCAAACTGAAGAGTGGAACGCAAGAGACGGTTACCTAAGTCAACCTGTGCGCGCTCGCGCATGTTAATGGACTTAAGACCCCAAAGTTGGTCCCTCAGGCGCAGGGGTCTGGGCGGATGCCTGGTGATGCTGCCATCAGCACGCGGCATCGGCGGGCGAAAACGAGCAATAGACCAAGTCTCGCAGGGAGGATCTGCGAGAATCGCTGTAACAAGGCCTGCTCGCAGCAAGCGCGTCCATAACAGGATAGCTTCTTCTCTTGTGAGGTCTCCGTTTTTTCATCATTGATGACGTCAATGCTGAGAACGAAAAGCTGCCCCGGAAAGTCCGCCATGATTTCTTCAACGCAGCATTGGAAATCGCCTGGCCTCCGGAGGCCAGAGAAAAAGTGAAGCACGAACATATAAGCTCGGGCGGGGGGTCTCACAGGACGAAAGTCACCCCTGGGGATGTGGATCATTACGGGGTCAGGAAGGGGAATGGGTGCAACGGGTGCTCCGGTCCCAGTGGCGGCAATAGCAACGCACTGCACTCGCCTTGGAGGCGCAGTGGCAAGATGGTCTTGGTGT
>CAUYUJ010014154.1:205000-217500 GCA_963575745.1 Prorocentrum cordatum
CACACGGCATGCATCACGGACGCGGATTGCCAACCGCCTTGGTTTTGCACAGCCTTGGGCGGCGCTTTGGCCACGTGCAAACTCCATTGCGCACCGCCTTTGCGGAACGAGTGCGCGCTCGTTGATTTGTCTTTGAAATACAGAGAAACCGTCTTCCTCCATAAATCGGGACTCACAGGCCTGTGCGATGCGCCGGTTGTGGTGCAGAAGAAAACGGGCGGGGCCGATATCATTGCTCTCCTGAGCTTCCACCAGCCTTCAGTCAGACGGGCCGGGCTGATGCCTGCGATATCACAAGTCGGGATCACGCAAATCTGCCCTCTGCCTTCCGGGCCGTTCTTCTGGCGCCGGATGACGCACTGGACACACTCCGCGTCGAACTCGACGTCTGCGGCAAGGAGGGCAGAAGCTTCAGAGACTCTGCGAACGCCGAAGAAACAGAATGCCGCGAACGCGGCGTCCCGGGCCCCAGCGATAGAGCCCGCGGTGAGGCGGGCTTGGATGAAAGAAGCAAGCTCGTCGATTGAAATTGCTTTCTTTTGGTGGCTGTCGTGTCTGGCTCTCTTCTTAAGCCCCCTCCAGAAGTGATAAGCCCGTTGGCCCCAACAAGAGTCGAACATGCAGTCGAGGCCCCGGCACATATGCCAGGCACGAATTGCGGCCTTGTTGAGCTGAGTTGTCGACCACGACATTCCGTCCGTTCCAGCGAACAACAGAATTAATTCATCAACCGAGCCTACTGGAAGCATAGTTGCGTCAACTGTGTGTTCCAGACCGTGGACGTGGAGCCTGATCGCATTTGCGTAGGTACGCTTTGTCGATGGCTTCCAGCCAGCCCCCAATATCTCCTGGGCCTTGCCAAGGAGGTTTTCGCGAGAAGACGACGCAGAGGACGACGACGATGGTGCGCGGGGCAACACGTTCTGGACCGGCAGGAAACGCAATTGCTCCAAAGCGGAATCCCCAGTCCGCGCGCCGGTCGCAGGAAGGACCGGGAGCGCGGAGCACCCGGCTGGCCTTGCGGTAGGCGACGGCCTGCTCTGGGCCACCTCCTGTTGATCGACTATGCGCAGGCCCCATGGCGGTTGCGACCCGGGGGGGGCATGTAGGAGGTGCATGATGTCTGGACCAGGCACGCCAGAGCCAACTTGGCTACGGAATGAGGGCGCGCGCCAAGTCGTGCACGCGCGCGCGCGGACTGCCGCCGATACTTCCTGGCCTCTGGCACTACCCCGCGCTTCGATGTAAATACCGGTGCACTTGGCATCCGTAAGAGCTGTCTTCAGATGGTCGGCCGCGTTTTACCGTAGCCGGGTGGGGCCCCGGGGGCCTCGGGAAGACCGACGAATGATGGGGGCTCCCCGGGGGGCTTCCGGAGGCCGCCAAAGCCTTCCGGGGCAGACAGAACGGCCCCCAGGAACGCATCTGCCGGGGGCAATCTTCACCCTTGGGAAAAGAAAGGAGCCAGACGAATAACTCCATCTGCAGCGAGTGCCACTTTTTAGCCGGCGGCTTTTCGAGGGCGGGCGCTGCCAGAGGGAACGACTACAGATGCGCGGTGGCATCCGTCCAAAATTTAAAACAGCGGGCGGCGAACGACGCGAGTTTGCACCGCGCCAGAGCGGCGAATCACAAAGGCGGACTGCCGCGCAGAGAAATATCGAGCGGCTGCCTGCAGTGGCACGGTGGGATGCTGCGCCAGGGGGGGCGGGAAGAGGGAGAGGGGGAAAGGCGAGACAGGGGGAGGCAGAGCGAGAGCGGGGGGCAATTTCATTGCGACGCACAGCGCGCGCCGGGGCAATCCTCAGGCCAGCAGTAGGCCATGATCCCGCGCGAGCCGCACCGCGCGCACGGCGAGCTCGGCTTGCCTCCCTCCGCGCGGCACTGCCCGCGCGAGTGCTTGACCACCCGGCGGCTGTTCAGGATGCAGTGGTGGCAATAATTGCTCAGGACGCTACGAATGCCAGCCACCTCTGCCGGCGTGCTCCGGAACTTCTGGCCCACGTAGGCCTCGATGGCCGCCGGCTGCTGGCGACCGACCATGTTGTTCAGGTCGTTCAGGATTGCACCGGCGGTGGCCTTCTTGTCGCCTCCTCTGGCTGAGCCGCCGGCCAGGCGGGTCTGCTGCGGCACCGGAACTTGAACGGGAGCCGGGGGCGCCGGCGGCAGGCTGTTGGCGCCCTGAGTTGGTGCCCCGCCGCCAGGAAAACCCGAGGGGAGCCTCGAAGGCGCCGGGTCGCCAGAATCTGTCCAGAGACGCTTGGCCGGGAACTGGGTCGCCTGGTCCGGCCCAGTTGTGAACGCGAACGGGGTGGCCGCGAGGTGCGTCAGGCTGAGCTGCCAGTCGAGGTAGAAGTCCCTCTGCATGAAGGCAATCTCCAGCGGCTTGCGAGCTGATGCCTTCTTTGCCCTTCTCTTCATGGACTTGATGCCAGCGAAGATGGCAGGCATCATTTCCAGACGCTGTGCTTTGATCTTGCTGGCAGAGTTCGCCGTGGCCGTGCCAATGTTGGTGAACTGTTTTTTCCATGATGAGGAAATAGCTGAGGCATTTCAGAGCGACGGCAGAAGCCGTCTTGTCTCCGCCAGTCGCCTTCGTGGACAGGAAGTTATGCAGAAGCTCTGGGCTGCCCCCAAACGGAGCCAAGCAGAGGTTCTTCCAACCCTTTTTGGGAGCGCTTTTGAGAGCAACTGCTTGCTTCTGCCTCTCAGCGCCCGGGCGGTTGGGGTTAGCCATTATCGCCGCCGTCGAATTGGCGACGGACGGGTCCTGCATGTTCTCGGCTGCGTTACTGAGCCAGTCGGAGTCGACCCCAATGCGGCGCCACCCCGCAGCCCACTCAGCCGGATCCGTCTCGCGCTCTGTCTTCCCCCAGGGGAAAGCGGCGTCCAACTGCACATCGATCTGCTCAAGCTCCCCGACACGCGTCTGCAGAGCTTGGAATCGAGTGTCCAGCTGCGAACGGAAGACGGCCAGCTCTGCCAAAGTCGAGTCGGCGGTCTCTCTGACGGGTCCAGGGCCTGCCGGATGACTCCAGTGGTCGAAGCCAAGTCGGCGCCCAGAGCACGAGAAACGGCCTCGTGGAACACATCTTGCAAAGGACCGTTCTCGGCAAGCCCTGCAGCGAGACGCGTCGTCGCAGCGGCTGGGCCCATTGCAAGGGGCCCGCTTCGCGCAGTCGACGAAAAGACTGGACAGGATCGTTGCCAGAAATGCTTCGCAGAAGCGTGCTCGAGACCTCACGCTGCAGACGCGGCGAGCACGAATAATCAACGGTAACAATAATATGGCGAAAGGGGGGGGGGGGGGGGGGGGCGAGCAGGGGGAGGGAGAGGAGGGGGCAACGATGAGGGGGGGGAAGGAGGGAGTGGGAGCATATTCCTCAATGTCCTTTCTCCTGAGCGCGGTTATCTTCGCTGGGCACCAGCATGGTGTGACTGCTTGACGGGAGCTGTGCGCCGGGCCCTCGAGACTGCTGCGTCGCGCCACCTGCCGATTTGCGTGCCGGGCCCAAGAGACAGCTGTGCTTTCAGCGCCACATTCGCCACGGGCCCATTCGCGGCACGCGCGCCCCCTCCAACTCCTCCGAGGACGCCGGGGAGAGAAGAGAGAAGAGGGAGGGCGAGGGCGAGGGAAGGCCGAAGAGGGAAGGGGAAGGGCGACAAATAATGATGTTACATGGTTTTAACTCGCGGCCAGCGACAGTAACAGAAACTGAGAGCCTGTGGCAGGGCACCGACGCCAGTCGCTTTCGGCGGAACGCGTTCGGAAGAGGTCGGAACCTGCTGGCCACCGTTCCTGGCGCCTTCAGCCCCGCAGAGAGTTCGCGCGATACCACGGTGCGCCGGGGTCCTCTGCTACGAGGATAAAGTCTTCCAGACAGACCCTTGCACGGACTTTGCCACGCAAGAAATTCAAGGTTTGTCCAACGAGAGCCTTGGGCGGGAAAGCCCATGCACGGTTGCCCAAGATGCTTGCTTCGAAAGCGGAGCTCTCGGGGTGATACCACAGCATGGCCAAGGACAAGTGGCCGTCACGATCCGAGAAGAGATCACAATCAAAGGGGCCCCATTTACTTTGTAGGGGCCGCATAATGCAACGCTTAAATGCGGCATCCCTGTAGGGATCCTGGTCCCACAGGGCTGCGAAGGAAGAGTCGCGTGAACCTGCGTCACTGATGACGTTCGCAGATCCCGAAAAGTGCTAGCGCCCAGCACCCGGCGGCGCTCTCGGCGAGCTCTAATTCTTCCGCCAAGTCGCAAAGGCTGCGTATTTGCCCGTGCCGGAAGTTGATGCAACGCAGGGCGGCTTTGTTGTCCGTGCGGACGACTACTCTCCAGCCGCGGAGCCAATCCGCCTCTCCACGCAATGATTCTACGACGACCCACAATTCTTTGCAATTGATGGCCCCCGCGTTCTGGGCAATGGAGTCGAAGCCAAGAGACCAGATGCCCGAAACGACTCTTCCCTCGCTACATAGATTGAACGACCACGGGTGGAGTTTGGATGCGTCCGTCTCGACGACCCGGACGCATCCGGCCGCCGCAAGGGCACGCCAATTGGCGAATTCGGGTGACTTCGGACCCCAGAGGGACAGATGCTCTTCGGCGCAATGCAGAGGGCGCTCTGGAGTGAAATCCAGAGCGCGAATCCACCATTCGATCTGTTCCCGCGCTGCCGCAGTCAAGCGCACGGTGGGGTTCGCGGAGGGGTTTGTTGCCTCGATCTTCCTCCTCCTCCTCCTTCTCGATCCTCCTCCTTCTCATCCTCCACCTCCTCCTCCTCATCCTCCTCCTCCCTCTCGATCCTCTCCCTCCTCCTCCTCCTCCTTCCTCCTCCTCCTCCTTCCTCCTCCTCCTCCTCCTCTTCCTCCTCCTCCTCCTCCTGATCCTCCTCCTCCTCCTCCTCCTCCTCCTCTTCCTACGCTCGTCTCCTCCTCCTCCTCCTTTTTCCCCCTCCTCTTCCTCCTCCCTCCCCCCTCCTCCTCCTCCTCCAGCGAGCTGCTTTTGGTAGCCTTGAGCCCGAACGTCGATTCACGGGCATAAAATCATAGCAACAGTTTTATAATGTGGAGGTGAATCCAGCGCGGCAACAAAGGGGCCTACAAAGCATTCTGAAGCCTAACAGGGATACAAACAACCTCACTCTGATTCTACGCTTCTAGGCTACAGAGGCGGCGACGGCGGCACTAGGCCTTCAGGTTCACGAGATCATTCTCGTCGAAGTATGTACGCTTCTCAATCTCTCGCATGCTGATGATGTTCGGCACGCCGTTCTTTGTCTTCAGCAGGCCCTGATACCTGATGAGACCACTCTGAAGATAATCCTGCATCTGTGGAAACATGCCCTGCTTCGTGAGGGCGTCCATGATCATGACTTCCGTAGGCCAATGATATATCCGTCGTATACGTCCTGATAGTCGATCCTCTCGAAGTCATAAGATCGACAGTCTCTGTGTCTTGTCCACTGGGATGCCTTTCAAGCCCGTTGTCAATTGTTAGAGGTCGTAGCAGTCCGTGACGATGTCAATAGGTATTATTGCTCGACCCTCATCCTGCATTTTCATGAGACCTTGAAGTGCTGACTTTCCTTGAGTCTCAACCAGTGGTAGTGCCAATAGTTCTGTAAACCGCAGTGCCGTGTACTGTGCATTTTGCGAGCCTCCAACTGCAGCAACCGTCTCTGCATGACTTGTCGAGTAGGATACTCTCTTAGACTTCTTGCTCTGTCCAATGAGAGGATGCGCAGGTCCGAAAATCTGGGGGTAGCTCGAAACATCAACCACTCCATACGTATCATGTCGTACTGGCCAATCTTCCATCAGAAATAAACCTTGGGCCTCGTGTGCATATGATGTGTTCTTAGTAGCATGAGCTGCATCGTTGATACTGACCAGTCGGAAGGGTCCTTGAAGTTTCCGGTAGTATAAGCCGTTGTTGTTGCGATGCTTGCGCGCTCGATCAAGCACCTGTCGTAGTTGCTTGAAGTCACCAATTGTCGGGGCCGTCTGTTTCGTCTGCAATTGAGTTGTCGCTGCACTGAGATCCCATCGTGTCTGAAGAAGATGTAGTAGCTGACAGCAAAGAGAGCGATATTCATGATGTTCTTGCGGCGTGCATGGCAGAGTGTCCTGATTGCTTCTTTCCTTATCCAATGTTGGTGCTACGATGGTATCGAGATAGGAATCCTGACTGAGAAAAACTGCCCCGCCCCGCAGTCGAAAATACTCAATGCCAAGATGTGTGAAGGGCATGCTCTTCCGGGTAATCTTGCCGAACTTCTTCTCCAGCAATGCATGCGCCCAATCAAGCCAATCTCTCCTTCCCGTCGGAGATAGGTCATCAACATGCACCGTGGTAACTAAAGCCAATTGCGAACGATCATCGTACCATGAGAAGCAGTTATCATCAAGTAGTGCTCTCTTGCCGCTCATGTTATCCTTGATATGTAGCGTCAGCGCTGCCTGCCATAGCAGCGGTGCGTCAATCAGTCCAGGTACAGGTTTGATGCATTCGAGTACATACAAATGAAGCTGATCGTCTGGGATGTCTGCAAACAATGGTGATAACTTCTTGAGATGTCTCCATACGTTCGCTGGCGGTGCAATGTAGACCTCACGATGTTCCCGAATATCCAAACCAAGCTCGCGGGCACGTGCAGCCAGTTCTTGAAATCGAAGTCCCTGTAGGAACGCCGAGGAAATATCCCAGGATTCAAGTTCGAAATCGGGTTCACTTTGACAAGTTGAGACCATCATTCTCTGAGATACTCTGGCTGCTGTAGAAGAGTGACGATCCACTCCCCATTTCTGATTGTCTAGGAATCCTCGACCACAAAGCCGCGAACGAAGAACCCAGCCTTCTTTCCACATCCATCTACGTACCCAAGTTGCGTCAATGAAGTTGGCAGCGTTGACCTTCGACTTGAGCTTCGGTCTGAAGCAGTCGTGCTTCACGTAGTTGGCGATGTCATTCGCATCTGCTGCTTCTATTTGAGGCCACAATAGCTCAAACTCATGTTCCTGAGTGAGAGCCTCACCTTGCGATGCGTAGATCTCCACGAACTCGTGACTCATCAAATCCACATGGAAACATCGAGATGGGTGATTGGATGAGTTAGCACTGACGATGCACTGGGCCTCTGTCACAGACCACGGCATCGTAGAAGCATGAAAGTGGGTGCTGTCGTTGATCGTTGTCTCTGCATCGTACGTCTCGGATCTGGTGCTGTCCATGTAGAGTGAACAGAGCTTGTATGATGGCAATATTACAGAACGCTCGGCTGCATGGGCCAAACATTGAACGAAAAGTTCCTCAGTATCTCCAATAGGTAGGATCTCCTCCTGCTCCTCCTGAGGTTCCTGAACGTCATCCTGATCCAATATGTCCTGCAGGGCGCGAGTCAGGTCGGAATCGTCATTGACATTCGAATCGTTCTCCTCGCCATCGCGCGGAATTTGAGCCGAAATTGCAGGTTCTGCACCTCGTGGATGCTGCGGTGCTCCCACTGGTGGTAATACAGGGGGTGCGGCTGGCTGATCAACTGAGTCTGCAATCGGTAGTCTCGCTGAGGATACTTCAGTAGTTGACTTCACACTTTTGCGCTGATGTCCCAGATCAATGATGCTATCGTCCAGTGCTGGATTGCTTGCACGATCTCGTTTGATGATTGTGCCTGAGCTGACTGCTGACTGTGGTACTGTAGTGATGGTTGTCCTTGAAGCTGATGTTTGCTGCTGATCTACTTGCATTGGAACGGGCGTTGTGTCTGATGTCGTTGGTTGTCGTCTTGGTTAGTGTGATCGTGAACGTCGCTCGGGCTCATCATGAGTAGCGTTACTCTCTTCCATGATACGAGATAGGTCCCTCTCCAAGTTCAATTCCGATTTGTCAGGTTGTGATGTGAGCGGTAGTGCGGTTGCGACTTGCGGTTGTGTTCGTGATGCTTGGTGTTTGAGAATGCCTCGAATTACTCTCTTGGTGCCATGAGGTACTTCTGTTCGTACAAGGGGATGATCCATACTTTCATCGTCTAATAGTGCTTCCGGTGTCTGTGCGATCGGTAATAAGGATACCATGTGTTTGCTGCGCGTAGTACGTGATGTCGGTGCTGGTAGAGCTCGCTGAGGCGATACAACAGGTGATCCTGTTGTCGTCGGAGACAGAGTTGAGATTGAACCCTTCGCATGTCTGGTAGGTGTATGTCCAGGAGTGGCGTCCATGACTTCCTCGTTTGGAAACATGTTCCTCCGCGTCGTCTGGGCGTCATGGCCATCATCGTCCATGAAAAGGCATCATGCTCAGATCCGGCTGCACGTATGACCCAGGATTGTCATCCAGGTGTTGCATGCTTGAGACGAAAACCACGAAGTGATGTCGATGCCACTCGCTGCCAACAATATTTTGCATGTTAATGTGTTGCGAGGTCTCAATCTCGGTGCTGTAGCACTGGTCTCGACGATTGGCCAACCAGGCAATAACATGACCATTTGCGAACTCCGATAAGTTGTCCATCATCCGAACACCACTGCCGTAGACGATGCCTTGAACATTTGCCATTCGAAATACCGTGGTGCCTAGATCGGTGGCCAGCTTCCAGATCATTGGTTCATTCTCGAACAAATCTGCGGGAGTCTCTTGTCCTGAAAAGACTCCGATGCGATAAACAAGTCCTGGTGGTGCCCCTTCCACGATCTCGAAGAGTCTCACAAGCTTATCTGGAATGCTGTCATCTAGGAATGTCTGAACACCATTAAGCTCGAAACCCAATGATTAGTAGCTGAGACGTCGGGCGCGGAGATGACGTGTCGGTATCATGTACGGCTGATCCTGATGAATCACGATGGCGGTGGACATGTCTTTGTCGAGGCTGATGAATTCTGCTGGACCTCGCCATCCGTCATGATCCTTGCTGGCAGGAGTGCGCCAGATATCCACAGAGTCATGCGCCTCCAATGTGTTCAACCATCCTGGGTCTTGCTTCTGCTGTTTGGTTGCATTGGCCTTGGCAATCCTTTCCTCAATGATGGACTGCATTATGTTCGCCTTCGCTATGAGCCGTAGTCGTAGGTGCTGCTCAGTCACATCTGGTGTCTGATCAAGAGCAGATGAGCAAGCTGTAGGAGTGCCTGCCTCAGGATCGCAAGCGCCCTTTGGCATGAAACCAAACAAACCTTGAGCTGGAACGAAGCCGCCGTAGTTCATGAACAGGTTGCCGACCATTGCTGACTCCTCAACGATGTCTGTGTCCGTGATATTGGTCAATCCTTGCTTCTGAACGTCCCGCTTGGTCTTGAGCGCCGTCAGCTTTACCGACTGAATGGCACGCTCTGCCAAGCCAGTGGTGGTATGTCCGTCGGCGCCTCCGAAGATCAAGGTGATATTGTAACGATCTGCGAACAATGAGACCATGTCTGTTGTCATGCCACCCTCCTGATCCATGACCAGGGAGTCCATGGGCCCAAAACATCTGACCCAATGACTGAGCACGGCTCGTAGGATGTCCTGACCTGTTTTACTGGAAATTGGTGCAGCGATTCGGTATCTGATGCATTCGTCGATCATCAACAACCATACCTTCTCGAATAAAATGAAAAGATCTGCTTGAACGCGTTCATTAAATCGCACGGCCAGCACTGTCTTCACAGATGGCTTGTGCATAGCTCGCTGACGTCGGAGACACGTGTCGCAGTGCTGAGCCAGACCTTTGCAGAGATCGCGAATGTTGGCTGGTAGACCAAGGGCCCGAATCATGCGTTCCAGCTCGTAGTCGGGAGGATGGAAGAATTCGCAATGCAGTCCCATTAGTAATTTGATTCGTTCCTCTTTCGAATCAGCCTGCAGTAGCTTCTGAGAGAGCTTCCCGAGATCGTATGATGGCCTCACAATCTTCAAACCTTTCCCACTTTCTGCAACCTCCTGTTCCTGAACGTAAGGCTGTGGTGGAGGCGGAACCTCCGGAGGTGCACCTGCCTCGGCGATCTCTTGAGCAGGTGCCTCTGGTACTGCTGCTTCAGCGGGCTGTATCGGTTCAGCTGGTACAGGTGCCGCAGGTGCTGGTACTGGTGCTGAGCTGGATGCTGCTGCTGACGATGAGCTAGCTGCTGCCGCTGAAGATGGATCGGCTGCTGCTGCAGATGATTCTGGAGCTGATGCGGCAACTTGGTCTGCCGATGATGCTTCCAGAGGCTTAAAACGACATCCTTGTGTGCGTGTATGTGGTAGGCCTGCCGCTGCTCCATGTTGACATCTTGCAAGCCCACAACACCTGCGTGCCCGTCATGCGCAGTATCTTCACCATGTCCTTGATCAGCGCCGCGCATAGACCAACAGGATAGACCGCGGCAAGTGCCGTACGTTTGCGACCACGATCGTCGGATCCTTGAAGGTTCGCATGAGGCCCTGAGCATTGACATGTCCTGGAAGTATTACGTAGTCTAGCCGTACTCTTGAAGATTGTCCGCTTGCGTATCGGTAGTTCCAGGTCCACACTCCATGCTCCATGAGCACATTGATCTGTGATGTTGTCATATAATTCTGATGTGAGTAGTTTGGGCAAATGCACCAGATCTGACTGTGACCAGATGGCTGATCTCGAGGAATTCTCCAGGATAAGCTGACCACCAGTTCTTTCCACTTCTGGGGCAGCAACATTGGCTGTCCAACTGAGAAGAGGTCGCTCCAGGTTGCGTCGATGTTCCAACTCCGTCGGGTCAGTGTTGTTGTTAGACTGAGACCAGGGACGACAGTAGAGCTCCAGCATTGTGAACTTCGGTTTGAAAGCGTGGTAGAGCTCCAAGAACTGCTGCTGATGGTCCTCCTGGTGTAGATCCCAACCGTATCGATGGTCAATCGGTGGTAAAACAATCAGATGCGTGCGATAGGCCTGATATGAAACTCCAGAAGTACCGGAGAATCCTTCAAGCAATAATGCATGTTTGTTGTACATGGGCCGCATGTGCTCGATGAAGGCATGAACGTGTTCGGGACGAATCACTGGTAGTCTCGATGATGTGTAAAACCTCTCGTCCATGATCTGGTATTCCTTGTTCATCTGTCGACACGTTGTCTCATCGAAGTTGTTGGGCCAGTGGTCTCTGCTATCCGTAGCATACCTCTTGGCAGGGAAATTACGCCAGAGGTCGTAAAACTGTTTGGTATCCTGATTCTGATAGGCTAAATGTACTTGCCTGATCTTCTCGGATGATATAGTGACGTCTGTTGCCTTTGCTGTAACCATGCTCGTAGCTGCTGACATTCGTGCTGATGTTGTCAAAGTCTTGCCGATAACCTCACTCTGATTCTGCGCTTCGGGATACCTGTCAGAGCTACTCGCGCGAAGGTGCAGCTGAGGCCGTCGAGAGCGTGAGAATGTGCCAAACAACCTTTGAATCCTTGCTTCGATGAGGTCTAGCATACCCTGAATGTCGCGTTGCGTCTGTTGCTTCCTGTTGCTGATTGGCAGGAGAAGCATCCTGGCCAGAATAGGCGATCGATCATCAGACACGAAAGCCAAGATACCATCACCATTTGGGAAAATGTTCTCGAACAGGATGCTCTTTTCCTTCATCAGTGTACTGTCGGGAAGCAGACCTGGACAACGTGCTCCAAGACCACCGATCAAATCTGCTCGATAGGTTGATCCAGGATGCATTCCTTCTACCATGATCGGGCCGATGAATTCTCCACAAGACGGGCCAGGTTGCCCATTAATGCCTGTGAATGACGCTGAGGAGGCATTGATGTCATAGGTATGACCGTCAGGCTCGTAGATATCCTTGACCCAGCTGAGCAGCGTCTCGGTGCCAAGCAAACCCTCGGCTGCTCCAGGATCAACGATGAGCCCATGGACTTCCTGACCCTTGATGGTGTGGAGCGTCACGTATGGATCTGCGGTACCTATGAGCATTGCATGCGCACAGAAGCCTTCAGTGCTTGCCTCTGCCGATAAAGTACTTGACATGCTGTCTTGAGGTTCATGTTCGACAGAGACCAAAGCATACTGCTGCGATAGCTTCTGTGCCAGTGTCAATGTTTGCGATCCTGATGATTGCGATGCTGGTGTGTCTTGTCTTTTATTGATCAGAGTGCGCAATGGAGTCCGTGCAGTGTTGTCCGGTATTGGTGATGCCAGTCCAAGAATGGGAGGTCGAAATATTGTATCTTTGTCGTGATATTTCTTCGTGCTGTGGTTCTCATCGTCGTGTAGCTCGAACGTATCACCTTCTGGAACTTGATCTGCTGGACTGCCAATATGATATTGTTCGACGTGCTCTGGAACTCGAGGCATGACGTCAATTGTGCTGGCCTGGGATGTTGTCGGTGTCTCGTCACCAACATGAATCCAAGAGCCAGGTGAACGTGTCGTAATCAAATGTGTTGAGCTGGAGGTCGAGGTCGAGGTGGCCATATGCACTGTATTCGCATAATGCTTTGACCTGGGAACTGTGCCTTTACCTTTGGACTTAGAAGATTATGGCTGAGATATCGTGTTGTGTGAT